>CM042326.1:4637500-4707500 GCA_023566125.1 Zingel zingel | reverse complement strand
ATAGAGTCAAGTTTAACCTAGCCAATTTTAAATATATTAGAAATTCAATAACTTTTAATACTGCAAAATTATTTATGGATGCCATGATTATGTCACATCTAACATATTGTCTGACAAGTTGGGGATAAAATAACAGCTCATCATTAAAGCCATTGGCTACTCTTTATAAGAAAACACTCAAAGTTTTGGACCAGAAGCCGAACAGCTCGCATCACTGTATTATCCTAAATAACCGTAAACTGCTGAGTTTGGAAGATGTAATTAAATACAAAAACATCTGTCTGGTGTATACAATTCGGCATAACACTGCTCCTCCCCCTTTGAATTCTTTCATAATCCAACGTTAACAACAGCAGTCACATTACCAGAAGCACCGCACTAGGTGAGCTTCTAATTCCATTCAGGAAAAGCACATTTGGCCAATTATCATTTTCTGTTACGGCATTACAAAACTGGAATTCATTGCCCACTACAATCAAATCAAATACGTATTCCACCTTCACAAAATACCTTAAAACATGGCAGTCTGATAACTATTACCGTACACATTAATCATTAGTCAGATGTGATGTGTGTTTGATATGACATAGTCATTGTTGCTGTCGCTCCATCTTTGCTGCCTGCCTCTGTTATGTCTTGTATGTGCTTTCAATGTGGCATCTTGAGACTCTTCTCTTTTCTTTTGTCTCCTTCATATTGTATTAACTGCATGGACTGATTTAATGCCATTGCCACTATCTGTGCTTGTCTGTTTGTGTGCCACTTTTTTTTGTATGTTTTAACCCTTTTTGCTTAGGCCTGCTGTTATTATAGATGTAATGTAACTGATTTTAATATGTTAATCATTGTATTTTAGGATGCCTATTGTCATCTGGCCGGGGACTACAGCTGGAAATTAGCCATTGAGGCTAAAGCTGCTCCTTTTACTTTGTAGTTCATTAAAGTGGACTGTCCACGACATTATAAACTAATAAACTAAACTAAATATGCGATCCGTTCCATTCTGAATAAACAAACAGCGCAGTTTACATGCTTTGTCCTTGTTGCATTACCTCTATTTATTAAGATAATTCTAAACAGATTTCTGTAGTTCAAACTACTCAGAATTGTAGTTGAGAACATCAGGTATAACGGCTCACGTATTAAAAATCAATTAGATCTGAGCTCTAGTAGCATGCCTATGTTCCCACAGCCCTATGTTCCCACATTTCTAAGATTTATTTTCCAAAATTAGAGCCTATTTTCCCACATTTCCTTTTTCATGAATTTGTATTAGATTTTATCCCCATTTCTCCCAATTTAGTAGCCAATTAAACCCAACCTATTATCCAGTAGCAATGGACTACAGATGGAATGTAACCCTAACCCTAACCTACCTCTAACATAGGGCATAATGTTAAGAAAAATCTTAGAAATGTGGGAACATAAGGCTGTGGGAACATAGCGCTGACCCCGGTGCTGCGCCTAATGTAAAAATGAGCCTAAGCTCAAACTGTCTTTTTTAATAAGAATCAGTCTTTCAGAATGTTTGTCTCCAGCATGTGTGGCCTGTAGCGTCGGTCCACTTAAGGCTCTCCGCCTTTGCTTCCTCAGTCAATCTCTCAATGAATCCTCACCCGCCTGCTGCTTGGGCCGGGTTAAAGCAGCTTCGCACAAACACGCCCCCTCATGTGTCATATGTCATATCAGTGCTGTCCCTTATCAAAACTAACCACATAGCTTCCTCAAAGACCTAGGCTGGTATCATAATCATTAAAAGATTTCAAAACTAAAATCAATGAATTTCAATGGATTCGCCATGATCCAGTCAATTTGCTTGTTGAGGGGAAGTTTGTGTTGTTCTTTTGGGTAGATTTGGGTTAGGGTTAGGCTAATCCTAACCCTAACCACATGAACCCTAACCCTAACCCTTTGATAAACTCTGACACTCAAACCGTCTTGACTGTGCTGACCTTTGATGGAATGGGGGGGACTTGAAGGTATCTACATAAGAGTGACATGACATAACGCTTCTTTTAGTAATGCCATTCGGTTTTTGTCATGACAAGTTATGGTTATGGTTAGAGTTAGGGTTAGGGTTAGGGTTCATGTGTCATGTGTTCATGACTGTGTCATGTCACTCTTATGTAGATACCTTCAAGTAAAGTGTTACCAAACAATCTACAAAGTTAAAGTAACATGTAGTTGGAAACACACTGGGCCAAATGTATTCATAATGTTCCAAAACATATCCACATCCACACTACATGTTTTGTATCTCTGTATTTGTAGCCTGATTGTTGCATGTACCTTGCCTTGGTGTGCGTTTATTGAGGTGTTAGTTCTAATGTTTGCCTTTGTGTCTGTCTGTTTGTGTGTATGATTGACCATGCCAGTGTTTGGCATTCGCCTCGACTTGCTGCCAGTCAATAAGGCGGCGTGATTATTCAAATGAGCCTCAGGTTTAACTCGCCCCTTCTCATTGACTTGATGAAGGTTTTAGTCCCGTTAAGAAGCTGACACACTTCATTACGGAGAACATTCCTCTATTGATTAAACCATTCCAAGGTCTGGCCTTTTTTTCTCAGGAAGGATCACCTCAATAATAGCTGTAGTGCACTTAAACACACACACACACACACACACACACACACACTGAGCTTTTGCACTTGCACACAGGTATATACATACACTATTTACCCAGATGGATTGGATGTGTAAATGTCAAATAATTTTAATGATATAGGCCTAAAATAAGGTAGTAGCTCTTTAACACAAGATGAGGCTAACTGCCAACCAAGGGCGTTTCAATACTCAAATCTGACACAAACTGCCCATTTCATGATTTTTTTTAATAAACGTTGTCAAGAGCTATAGTCAGTATATTCTGTCTATTTAATAAAACAGATCTAAAGGTGTGTATGCTGACCACCAATAGAGAGCAGAAGTGAAACTACAGCTTCAGAGTTCTGTTCCTGAAGTAAGAAAACCTAAATTAAAACAAAATTAAAATTGCAGCCTTGGAACAGAGCCTTATTCAAATGTATGTTGTGTGTTTAACTCCATATATATATGTCCAAATTTTTTTTGAAATGTGCATTCTTACAAGTCAACAGCAAGGTCTCTATTCAATATCCTGTATATTTCTGTGGGTAGATTCGAGCACACCTACACAGCACTCGTCCACACACACACACACAGATGCACTCATACACTTATGAGTTATATTTGCCACATTGGTGCTCTATATAAACCCAGGGTTTGCCAGTCATTAAAGTTTAAAAGGTGTCGCCTTGTGAAACTAATCACCTGTTTAACAACATATGAGACAAGCTAAACTAGGATGCTACTTTATAGCCAGCACACACACACACACACACACACACACACACACACACACACACACACACGCACACGCCCATGCATGCACACACACACGCGCACACCCACACGCAGAGACACACAGAAAGATACAGTATGTGGTGCGGCACAAATGTACTCGCCGAGGGCTACATCAAATCATTCCAGAAAATTTGACAGCATGTCTCATAATAACAAACATAAATAGGGAAAGTGGGGGGAAACGGCATTGAAAATGCATAAATAGCATATCATTCTTGCCGTATGGAAAACTTTATCTCGGTATGTAAATGCTCTCTATCTGCTGGAAGCAAGTTTTCCAAAGCAAGATTTATACGAATGAAGAAAAATATTATTTCATTCTTCCTTTCTTTTTTACCAACCTAACATACAGATGAGTGTGTAACCCTTTGAGCTGAGGATTTGTTCGGTGTCAGCAGCTCACCAAATGAAAACTTTATTGGCATTGTCACTGCGAACTGAAAGGTATTTTGTTGCTGATACAGCTTCAGTGAAATCAATAACCATTTAGTGAATTATAAGTTCATGCCAAATTTGATGAGTCTCTCAGAGGCTTAAATTAGCTACATCCACCAACGCTCACACTGGGGAGCTTGTCTTCTCCGGCGAGATGCCAATTAATAATTGCTAAGTAATAATGTATATTACAGTATGCAAAGATGCTTTCCGTTCCGATACTGTCATTAAATTGGATGCACTTTAATATCTGTTCAAGGCAGATATTGAGCCTGTATTTGATAGATTCATATTTTAGTCAAAGTAATTACGCCCCATTTGTAGTTGGTCCATTAGATGGACTTGTTGTATCCTGAATTTCCACTATACACAAGGTTTCTTCCAAAGTTTGTAGAACTCAAATGTTTTAGCGCTGCCAAAATTGGCCAAAGTTATCAATATTTGGTAATTATAATACTAACTACAAACGCACATAGTCTACCGTAAATTACATTTTAAAAAGCTGATGTGAAAAAAGGTGAATTCAACATAATGTACCTTTCATTAGCACAAACTCAATCAGTACAACTACAAATTCATGACATACTCACCTGCTGCCCCTAGTTTCTCTTTTTAACAGAAAAGCTTTTTTCATTAATTCCAATCAGATGTACTTTTCCGGGATTTTTTTCTTTTCTTCTTTCGATCAGATCACTTTCTGCATATGTTTCACATTAAAAGCCTACCAAAGGAATAGATTATGCCCTGTGAGCCACTGGAAGGCTTTTAATGAGAAACAGCTGTTATAAATCGTCCTGAATTTATCAAGGCAACAGGTAAACATGAAGGAAGTACTGAGTTTGCATTAACAGCAAACAGCATCAACACCAAACTGAAACGGGAGCACCTCAGAAAACAGGGAGGTACGATAAATCAGCCCACTCTCATGGCAATTCGTGAAATGGTCACGTTATTGAATCTATTGATTTGAGTACTAAACACGTTAATGTCGTTATTTTCGTGTGGTGAGCATGAATTTTAAAGTAATGTATTTCAATGGGAAGCATATTTCGTGATCACAGAACGATTACGGTAGCGAGTAGTATTGATAAGGCGAAAATCCGCACAGGGAGGTTAGTCGGGGTGATGGATGGGTCAAACAACACAGGACTCTCACCCCGGAGACCGTGGATCTCGTCTTGCATGTTGCAGTTCCTTTCTGCGTTATTTGTTTCCTAACCACAAGTGTGGCGTTTCATGTCCCCATTGTTGCGTGCCACAGAGACCGCGGATCGTGTCCCTGCGCCCGGGAATCACGTCCCTGTGTGTTGGTCTGTCCCGTTGTTGTCGCTGGCGTGTGGTGTTTTATTTCCCCGTTGTGGCGTTTAATTTCCACATTGTTGCGTCCCCCAGAGCAGCCCAGTGTCATGGCAGTTCATGAAATGGTCACGTTCGAAAATCGTGACCTGCACACGAAATAAACGAGAAAATCGTGACCTGTACACAAATCAATAAATCAAAATAACGTGACCATTTCATGAACTGGCGTGAGACTGGGTTGGATAAAATACTGACAAAACAAGAGAATTAGGAATACAGGTTGCTTTCATTTTGTTCAGGTCAAACAATAGGACAATCCTAATGTTTATGTATATCTAAAATCTTCTCATCCTGCCAGAGATGGAGTACTTCAGTCCTGGACTCGGACTCAAGTCCGACTCAAGTTGCTATTCTCTGGACTTGTGACCTGACTTGGACTCGCACACTAATGACTCGGACTTGGACTCGTACTCAAGGATTTATAAAATAGGACTCGAGCATTCATGAAATAGGACTTGGAAGTTGGATGAAGTTTCTGACTACTTTTATGTGTAATTGGCAGTGATGGAGTACTCGAGCCCTGGACTCGGACTTGAGTCCCACTCGAGTCACTATTCTCTGGACTCATGACTGAACTCAGAATCAAACTCAGGTATTGGTGACTGCACTACAATACTGCATCCTGGTAATTTCTTATGTTGGTCTATTCTGTAGACACATCTTGCTGTGTTGCACTTCCTAACTTTTCTTCCATTGTTTCCTTGTTAAAAGTTTTCCTTATCAAAATCCAGGTTCTGAGGATGGAGGGTGTTGTATGCTGAACAGATTGTAATATCCCCTTAAGGCAAATTTCTGATATTGGGCTGTATAAATAAAATGTACTTGACTTGACAAATAACTTTGTATAGTATTTCAAAGATGTCAAGTAAATACTTCAATCAGGTTTTTATTTCATTTTTTTTTTTATGTAGTTCTCGATGATTGTTTCACAATTTTAAATCAGACATAATCACTTGATATTTTAGCAGCAGAACAAACTGTAAGTGTAACATTTTATAACATACACAATTATCAACTAAAACTAATATACAACATAATAAAGTCCAATATTCACTCTGTTTTTAGCTCTGTTTTTGGTCTCCACCAACTCCTGGAAAACATATCTAGCTCTTAAGCTGTTCAGTGCTCCACTGTGTTTCTCAGCTAGTCGCTAACTTGGCAGGTAGCATACAATGGGTTAATCAGAGCTTTTTGTGTTCAAAACAGCTACCTGTTGTGACTGGAAATAACACTGAACCAAATCACTACAGTTCTGAGCCAAAAATCCAAAACAGTGAGCTAAATGATGCTAAAATGCCCTCGTCACATTACACATAGTGATTTGACCGATTAAGATTAAAAACTACATTTTTGTACTAACTATGGCATTACAAATTACACAAACACTACATTGTAATTATACATTTTTATTAAAATTAAAACACCAGAATATATTGAACAAGATGATTTTAAAACTAACAGTAATATATTTGTGTTGCCTGGTTAGTGTTGAGATGCTTTGCTAGCCTTTTTTAGCTACAGCAAAACTCAACAACATTATCAATAGTCAGTAACTTTGCACAGTACTTGCTCTTGAGCTGGATGTCTTTCCACCTCTCTTCTTTTTTTTTGTTTAGTAGCTAATCTGATCATGAGTCAAGTTTATGCTTCAAAGAAATCCCTTCAAAACCACAAAAGTAAACTAATTTACAGTAGCTGTCAGAGGAAAGTTAAAACAAATACCAACAGGGAATATAACTCAATTTCTGCCTGGAATAAATGTTGTGAGAGCGCTCACTGTTCTTCCATTACTCATGACATAGGATTGTCTCCTTACACTTTCCAGTGGACATGTGATTTCAGTTTGAAATACAGCCCTTTAATGACCACATCCGAACCCTACCTGTGACCTGGTCTGCAGCATTAGCCTAATGGATCCGCCGCTCGCCTATATTTTATTGCTCTGGTCTTCATTTTCCGAGGCTTTTGGCCGGCATTTCTGTGGAAGCTCCCCAACATACACATGCAGGCTTGATTGTGTGGGCGCCACCTCGATGATTGCCTATTTAGTGAGTAATTATCCCTGTCTTTCTCACTCTCAGCCAACACAAGCACTGATTGAGTTCCTCTCATTGTGGGTAATGTCTTATTTATCATAAGAGCCCAGTGTGAGTTTTACAGAAAAGATAGAGCAGGCGTAAAGCGTAGTCGTCTGCAGCTCGGGAAGATAAGGACGACAAAAACAAACAAAAAACACCAGGTCAATCTAAGCTTGGGATGGCTTGGCATCAGGGAACGTAACTTACTGCTGTGTGGTGTGGTATGTTCCGAAATATAGTTAGATTTTTTATATTGTGGATAATTCACAGTGTCGAGAAACCTGGGATAGAAAAAGAAGAGCACTCAAATATAAAATCAGATGAGTTTCCAGTAGATGTGAAGACCTGTTTATCCGTATATTCCGGGCACCCAAAAGGGAATCAGCCCTGTGTTCCCTCAGCCTTATGTTCTCTCATTTCTATTACATATCCCCCGCATTAAAATTAGGCTTTATTCCCCCCAGCCCTATGTTCCCTCAAGGATTTCCCACCCAAATTAGGCCCTGTGTTCCCTCAAATCTACGTTCCCTCACTTCTATTATATTTCCCCCACATCAAAATTAGGCCCTTTGTTCCCTCAGCCCTATGTTCCCTTATTTCTATTAAATTACCACCGCATCAAAACTAGGCCTAATGTTCGCTCAGCCAACATAACCCCTCCCCCCGGTCGTCTCTTTAGGGGTTAGGGTAAGAGTTGAGGTATCACAGGGCTAATGGAACACAGCTCTGATGGGAACATAGGGTTGAGGGAACACAGGGCTGAGGGAACACAGGGCTGAGGGAACATAGGACTGAGGGAACATAGGGCTGAGGGAACATAGGGCTGAGGGAACATAGGACTGAGGGAACATAGGGCTGAGGGAACACAGGGCTGAGGGAACATAGGGCTGAGTGAACATAAGGCTGTGGGAATATAGGGCTGAGGTGACGCAGGGCTAATGGAACATTGGGTGGAGGGAATATAGGGTTGAGTAAACATAGGGCTGAGAGAAAACAGGGCTGAGGGAACATAGGGTTGACTCCCACATTGTTTTTAGTGTTAAGGCATCTTTACATTAAAAATAGAATACTTTCAACTAAGATCAAAGAGGTTTGAGTGAGTGCTGAGGCCTTGGCTGGTATTTATTTAAGTTAGGCATGTCTAATGCTGCCTTAATCTGTTTCTTTGTGTTTATTAGTAAATCAAAGGTCTAATCAGCTCAGAAGCTGCAGAGGAGAAGAGGAGGAGAGGAGGTGTAGGCTATTTTTCAATCTAATGGCCAATTAAGATCAGGCTAAACGAGGAGGCAGGAGAGCATTGTCTAGTGCAGACCTCATTGAGACTCTAATACAATATCAAAATACCACCTCTCTCTCTCCCACACACACACACACACACACACACACACACACACACACACACACACACAAGCGCACACTTTGTCTCTCAACCCGCTGACTTTCGCAATCTCTTTTATTCAATTTGTTTTTGCTTTTCATGTCCCCCGACTAATTCCTTGCCTCTCTTTTTCTCTTTGTCATTCACGACAAAACACACTTTTGCAGTCATACATGGAAAAGAAGGGGGGGAAAAATCCTCTTTTTTGCTACTCCTTCACTCGCAGCGGTTCTTGCACACCCACACACACTGGCTTCCCTCTCATCTCTTTTTTATTTAGAAGACAGAGAGAAGAAAAAAAAATGGTGCTGTAGATTTGAGCTGCATACTGTATCAATTTTGCCCAGTATAAATGACCTAAATAAGGAATCCAATACTGCGGGGTCTGAATAGGAGAGCTTAGTCCACATATTTATGGAATGCAGCCTCTTTGTCCAGTGCCAGCGCACTCTGTGGTTTTAGACTCCACTCCAGCGATCCAACGTGGAATGGAAATACAATCTCCCTCTCTTTCTCACCCTTTCTTTTTTCTTCCACCAATCCCAGGCCTGGCACCAGACAGATGGAGCGAGAATGGTAAAGGGAGAGAGGGAGATACAGAGAGAAAGAAACAGAGGCAAAAGAAGACCCAGAGAAAAATGTAGTACTGGTTAAGTTTATGAGGTAAAGTGTGTTTATTTGGATGATGCAACAAGCGCAAGTGAATATAGGGCTTCTATGTTCTTCACTGTAATCATTTGACATTGGTTCATATTGATTTTATAAAATGTTCTCACTTACTTATCTGTGTTGGCTCTGTAAAATGAGCTTTTACCCTGTCCCCTGTTCAGTACTGGGAGCAGGACAAGTTGCAAAGCTGGAAAAGATGTGAATACATATATTACTAATGCATCTGTCACCAACATACAGTGGGGCAAAAAAGTATTTAGTCAGCCACCAATTGTGCAAGTTTGCCCACTTAAAAAGATGAGAGAGGCCTGTAATTTTCATCATAGGTACATTTCAGCTATGAGAGACAAAATGAGAAAAAAAAATCCAGAAAATCACATTGTAGGATTTTTAATGAATGTATTGGTAAATTATGGTGGGAAATAAGTATTTGGTCAATAACAAAAGTTCATCTCAATACTTTGTTATATACCCTTTGTTGGCAATGACAGAGGTCAAACGTTTTCTGTAAGTCTTTACAAGGTTTTCACACACTGTTGCTGGTATTTTGGCCCATTCCTCCATGCAGATCTCCTCTAGAGCAATCATGTTTTGGGGCTGTCGCTGGGCAGCACGGACTTTCAACTCCCTCCAAAGATTTTCTATGGGGTTGAGATCTGGAGACTGGCTAGGCCACTTCAGGACCTTGAAATGCTTCTTACGAAGCCACTCCTTCGTTGCCCGGGCGGTGTGTTTGGGATCATTGTCATGCTGAAAGACCCAGCCACGTTTCATCCTCAATGCCCTTGCTGATGGAAGGAGGTTTTCACTCAAAATCTCATGATACATGGCCCCATTCATTCTTTCCTTTACACGGATCAGTCGTCCTGGTCCCTTTGCAGAAAAACAGCCCCAAAGCATGATGTTTCCACCCCCCTGCTTCACAGTAGGTATGGTGTTCTTTGGATGCAACTCAGCATTCTTTCTCCTCCAAACACGACGAGGTGAGTTTTTACAAAAATGTTCTATTTTGGTTTCATCTGACCATATGACATTCTCCCAATCCTCTTCTGGATCATCCAAATGCTCTCTAGCAAACCTCAGATGGGCCTGGACATGTACTGGCTTAAGCAAGGGGACACGTCTGGCACTGCAGGATTTGAGTCCCTGGCGGCGTAGTGTGTTACTGATGGTAGCCTTTGTTACTTTGGTCCCAGTTCTCTGAAGGTCATTCACTAGGTCCCCCGTGTGGTTCTGGGATTTTTGCTCACCGTTCTTGTGATCATTTTGACCCCACGGGGTGACATCTTGCATGGAGCCCCGGATCGAGGGAGATTATCAGTGGTCTTGTATGTCTTCCATTTTCTTATAATTGCTCCCACAGTTGATTTCTTCACACCAAGCTGCTTACCTATTGCAGATTCAGTCTTCCCAGCCTGGTGCAGGTCTACAATTTAGTTTCTGGTGTCCTTTGACAGCTCTTTGGTCTTGGCCATAGTGGAGTTTGGAGTGTGACTGTTTGTGGTTGTGGACAGGTGTCTTTTATACTGATAACAAGTTCAAACAGGTGCCATTAATACAGGTAACGAGTGGAGGACAGAGGAGCCTCTTAAAGAAGAAGTTACAGGTCTGTGAGAACCAGAAATCTTGCTTGTTTGTAGGTGACCAAATACTTATTTTACTGAGGAATTTACCAATAAATTCATAAAAAATCCTACAATGTGATTTTCTGGATTTGTTTTTCTCATTTTGTCTCTCATAGTTGAAGTGTACCTATGATGAAAATTACAGGCCTCTCTCATCTTTTTAAGTGGGAGAACTTGCACAAATGGTGGCTGACTAAATACTTTTTTGCCCCACTGTACATGTGTTTGAGCACTTATCAGAAGGGTTGGGTACCGAAACCCGATGCTAATATGGCACGGTATCTATCGGACCGAATAACAACGCAGATTTCAGTACCTCATTTCGGTGCCACTAAAATGCCTGCGCTATTCTCTGACAGGGGCGTCGGATTGGGGGGGAAAAGGGACTGAGTCCCCATGGCCCTCATGTGAGAAGGGCCCAAAAAGATACTAGAATGAATAGCTCTGGATGTGGGAGGGGCCCATAGAAAATGCCTTTCTACAGGGCCCAGAATTTTGTGCTACACCCCTGTTCTCTGATGCTCCGAAACGGACGTTAGAGGCAACAGAAGCACCGCTGCATGTGAAGCTAGTTGAATTAAACCATGTAAACCTATTCTGGTACAACCTCAAAATACAATTATGAACCTGAAAATGAGCATAATATGGCCACTTTAAATAGCACTTCAACTTCTACTCAAGTCACTTTTTTGATAGAGCACTTGTACTTTTACTCAAGTCTGGGTCTCTGGTACTTTATACATGTCTGCTGCCGGCCAAACAGCCTTGTTTAAGTCTAGCTGCTACTTGATTCCATTCATTTTTTATTCTAATAAAATATAATTGATGAACAAGTGGCACATCACTATGCATGAACATTTTACAACCACTATAGCTCCCGCTTCAAACCAATGTGAGTGACGAGAACCGATCCTGTCTGTCTGTATCAGTCCCGTTCTCAGCTGAGAAGCTGCATGTCCTG
Source organism: Zingel zingel (assembly GCA_023566125.1). Taxonomy (NCBI): domain Eukaryota; kingdom Metazoa; phylum Chordata; class Actinopteri; order Perciformes; family Percidae; genus Zingel; species Zingel zingel. Next base: position 4,695,614 of record CM042326.1, on the reverse strand, counting down.
CTGAGCAAAGAGCGGAGAATCCTCTTTAGCGTTTTGATTACTAAAAGACTTGATGACAAAACACTTTAAGAATTACATTGAATGCACAGACAGGGAACGTCCTCATTACACAGGTTACTTCGTAAAATGCCAGAAAACACCGTTGGCAGCAACTTTATGATTGCGCATTAAGCATTAACAAGTCCTCTGAAAATGCAGAATTTTCCATATAGGCTACAGTATGACACAAAATAATAACTCGAGGGCACGCAAACATATTTTCTCTATCTATGATTGTTCAGGGGCTCTGTAAAGACGTACGGCAAAACAGGCAATGTTGTCAAAATCATAGAAGTCCCTGCAGTAGCTTAATTTATGAGTGCATTTATGTTTCCAGTAATATAAAAGTCTCCATTAATCAGTGGAATGTCTTGATAAACCTTACATTGAAGGAGTCAATAAACAAATGATAAATAAGGTGTATTTTAAGTTTTGATCTGCCAGGAATAGTTGTGGCTTAAAAAGCTATTTACACACAGTGAGGGCTAAAACAGACAAAGCCTAAATCTTCTTTACATTAATTCACTACACTGCAATGACAATCAGGTATCTGCAAACTTATTAAAATATGCAATGATTAAGATGAGTGTAATATCTCCAGGGGGAGCATGCCCCATTTTAATCATGATCACGTAGTATTTGTTGCCAAAAGTTAACCAAACCTTAACCAAAGAGCTATCACATCAGAACATACTCATACGAGTCTTTTTGGAAAGCAATGACAAACCTTTATCGTCATCTAGTTTGGAGGATGTCTTGAAACAAGACTAAGAGTCTACATGCTAGCGGCTCTGCTAGCACTTGCTAACTAGCACTAAACAAAGCACAGCGGAGGCTGATTGGGAATACATTAACTTTGTAGGTATTTGGTCACAAAACAAAGTATTGGGTATGAAATGGGTCAGTGTATCTTTTGGTCATTTGATTTTCCTTGCATAAACGGGTATTAAAAAACAAAACAAGTGGTTGTTTGATTCTTATTCATAATACAAAATTTGAAATTGAAATAAAAGGTGTTTTTTTTGTTGTTTTTCCTTTTCATGGTCAAAAGATAGTAAAAGAAATTTAAAATATGATCAGATTTTCATTTTCTGTTTCATATAATGAAAAATAAAATCACTAGAAAACAGAAACGAACAAAGGCCTGTTTTTTCATATTCTAATACCGGATGTCATTTTCAAGGCAACAGCGTCGATGTACCAGTGTTGCTTTCAGCCCAGGCTAAAATGACTTTGGAAACCTATACTCTGATAATGCTTGGGGGGGACTTTTATTTCATAATGTCGCATTTATGTATAGAAGAGAGTCAAACCAGCTGAGGAAATAGACTTTCAGTTTACTATTACATTAACGTTACCGTTACAGCGCCAAAGTCTGATCCCAGCAAACTTTCTGTTGCTGCCATTAAGTTTGCTGATCTGGTAGAGAGTCACAGGGGTTTCGGGATCAGGTCATGGGGATCAGACCTTTGGTGCTTGGTCTAATGTTCTAATGTTAGCTGCTGCAGCTAGCTAGCAGCTAGCCACCAGCCCGCTGTGACCATAGGTTTTGACCTGGGTCCCCGGTGCTGACTGACTCTGGTCCGTCTGCAGAGCTGGCGTTACCCGCACTAGTTAGCTGGGAATCAGACGAATCTGCCGCGCTCGTGTTTTATTCATATTTCCCTTTGCAGATAGTGATATGCTGTGATGCACTGATGCCAGGCAGGCTTGCTAGTTGCTTTTAGTCTGAGTCTGTGAGATAACCAAACTTCCTTTGAATATAATGTGCAAATAAATAGAGACAGAAATAAATAAAAGTGCTCTGAAATAAATAAAAGTAAATCATATGTATTTAGGCTATTGAACTATAATGACTAATGCATATGTTTATATGTATTGCCTCATGTATGTATTTCATGATGTATTTCATAGCCATATGTATATTTGTGTAAAGAGGTGCTAAAAACGGAAGATCAGGAGGTCAGGAAGTCCAGAATATGAAAAAAACATGGCATTAGCGTATGGAATTTTTTCACTTCTGTTTACTAGCGATTTTAATTTTGTCAATGAAAAGGAAAAAACACCTTGTATTTCTATTTAAAAAAAAAAATTTAATACCCATTTTATGAAAGGAAAATCGAATGACCAAAACATACACTGACCAAAATGTTGACTTTATTTCATGAGAACGTTGCACTGTTGGCACCAAAAAAGTTAGACCAAATCAAGTATTGGTATCTGGCTGAGTACCACTGCTGTGTTACCTAAAGCCCTACTAAATATGCAACCGGAGTCGACTTGTAGCTTCAAACTGTTAACATTTTGAAACAAACTCAGAACTCAGGAGGAGAAAAAGTGTGGTTTTATGTTTCTAATTTATTTAGTAGAATGCATTTATGCGTTCATCCTGTGGGTTTTGAAAGGTATCCATACACCACAGGAGTCACACATGTTTCTCAAGCAGTGACCCAACCACCTAATCCTTCAATTGTTGTCAAATCACCAAAATTTGAGGTACAAAGCTTTCCCACGACACCAGCAATTTTGACAGAAGAAATGCATGATGATTTGTGTTTACCTTTTGTAAAGGGACATTATTAGGGCAATTTGAATGATACACTTGTGTTAGAAGTAACAGAAACACTGCAAAAAAAAAAAACTACCTGGAAAACTGCACAAAGATCCAGCATTTAGCTCTAGATGGAGGTGACAAAGGAGGTCATCCATGTCCTTTTTGTGTGTGTGTGTGTGTGTGTGTGTGTGTGTGTGTGTGTGTGTGTGTGTGTGTGTGTGTGTGTGTGACCTTTTTAACATCCAGCCAAACTGCTAAACACACTCCCTCTGTGCCTGTCATTTACAGGTTAGCTATCGACATCTATCAGTCTGAGCTCAGGGGATTGACACACACATGCCAGCATCATACACATGTGGGCTCTGCATCAAGACACACGCACACACACACTCACTCTTGTAGAAGCCAGTTGCTGAGAGCCTATAGACAAAGGAGAAAGCCATCAGAATCAGTCAATGTAAACACTGCATTAGCCCCACAGCTCACATGTGGAACTGATTTCTGCTGAAATGCTGTCAAAGATTAGGATGCTAGAATGTCCTCTTATTGTGTCCGATGGACATGGAATCAGGAGACAAAGCTCTTCTCTGCATCCATACATCTGCTTTTGGTCATTTTTTGGTTTAGAAAGGCATGCACCCAATTTCAAAAATAATAACTGTATTCATCTAATCAAACGCCAATATTATCTACTGGCAAGCTCTCGTAGAATCAAAAAATACACGGGACATCTATCCCTGCTGCTACATGCCAGGCGACTGTCCCTGTGTCAGAAAAACAATGGAAATCACTGCTGTCATGTCCTCAGGCTTTGGCCTCTCCTAGCTTTGTCTTTAGCCCGGGTTAACACGTAAACATTACCCCCCTCCCCTCATGGTCAAAGTATCTGCTTGCCAGCATCACCTTTCCATGGAAATGATCGCAAATTGTACACCCTCATACGCCAGACTGTTCGAATAGCTCGAGGGGGTAATTTTGCCAGGGAAACCTCACATAAGCTCCTTATCACAACACATTAGGAAGAGAAGGGGAGGGGAGCACTAGTGTCAGCTGTCCAGCCCTGTTGGTGAAGGCGAGCCAGGCTTAATATGACAGGTCAGTGAACATCACAAGCCAAAGGCTTGGAAGGGCCAATGGAGACATGGGCTGCTGCCTTGACTTGCTCCTTAGAACCTCCAACTTATAAGTTTGTGAGTTGTTACTTCTCCTTAAGAATTTCTTTATCGAAATCGAGAGTCAAATGCTGAGAGTGTATCTGTACAGATTGTAAAGCCCCTCGAGGTAAAGTTGTGATTAGGGATTTTGGGCTATATAAATGTAATGGACTTGACTTTACGAAGCATGTCTTGTCATTTGATTCAAGCGCTTCTTTTTGAACATCCAAGTGGACCCTGTTACATAAAATAGTGCAAAGTAGGGGTGGAACGGTACATGTATTTGTATTGAACCGAAACGGTACGGGCATCTCGGTTCGGTACATGAATTTACACGGAGAATACACGGTATAAAAATAAATAAAACGTGCGTGCAAATGAATTAATGTAATGTGGAACTACTGATACATACGCGTTTCTTAGGGACACCTAATCTGTAGCCCCGCCTTAGCTCTTCAGCTCCCAAGCTCCGCCTACATGTCAAATCAGAGTCGGTACAGTGGGTCCACCAGATCCATGTCTTTCTCTATCACTCTGGTCCACACGAAGCAAACTAGTCCCTTGCATATACAACCAAACACGGATGTACTGTAGCTGTATCCCTTCACAAAAGGCTTCCAGGCCCATTTGCTTCGCTGTTAGCTGCGCTGTTAGCTGCGCTGTTAGCTCCGCTGTTAGCTGTTAGCTCTGCTTTTAGCTTCGCTGTTTGCTGCTAGCTCCGCTGTTAGCGTGTGAAGCTAACGCCACAATTGGCCAACTGCTCTGTGTAACTGAAGCTGCTCTTTTAACACCCCTGCTCTGTGCATTCACATATGAGAGCAGCGCTTGTCTCCCATATCACACTACTAGCTGATTGTCTTATTTTGTTTACAAGTTCCAGATGGAGTCTGGAGACGATGTGGGGTAGCCTAGCCTACTTATTGTTTAGGCTACATCTTATACGCTTCAGGCTGTTGCAGCTACCTTAGGGGAGAGACTGGATGCCACTAGGTGGTAGGCTACTAACAGCCTGAGACATGCACAATAAAAGAAATTGCCTTCTGCATTTTCGTTATGCTTTTCCCTCCATTGTACCGAACCGTGATGTCTGAACCGAGGTATGAACCGAACCGTGACTTCAGTGTACCGTTCCACCCCTAGTGCAAAGTAGTAGATGTTAAAGGTACCCTGCCACACATATTTCATTACTTTGTGGTAATGTCTGAAGTTCTACCATGGACTCTGTAACATTTTTTTGTGGGAAAAATGCCTTGGTTACCTTGTTTCAAGCCATTCTAGCGTGGTATAGAAAGCCTGCAGAAAGACAGATTTGTGCCAGTTCTCATTAATATTCAACGAGCTAAGCTGCTTGACTCTGGTTGGCTAACAGCTAGCCAATGAGAGCCTGGCTATAAGCATCCTTTACCCAGTGCAACTGGGCGAGCTCATGAATAGTAATGAGCTCAGGCAACACCACATCAGACTGACCAGCTTTTGTAATTGGCCTGATTTCTCTGCTTATTTCTGTTCAGTGGCTAGAGCTGACAGAGGAGGTAGCAGTTGATTTTCACATTCACGACATAACACAAACACATATGGGCCTAACGTATTTCAAAAAATACAAGTACAAACGGTTTTGTGTGCCAGGGCACCTTTAAGCTTTCTTTTAAAGGTCACACATGGACAGCAAACCATGTGTATTGCAAAATCAATGGTTATGTTTTTCTACAAGCACATGAAACGCATTGACCTAATTATTAGGTGCAGACCTTGGTAATTATTTCTAAAAACCCCACTGTCTCTCTGCATATGAGTGATGTAAAACTGTCTGAAACTGACAGCTATGTGTACGGGAGAGACCGGGCCACACCGCCTGAGAGCGTGTGAACTTGCTTTTCATTTCGGCACCCATGTTAACAGGTCTGAGCTTGGGTTGTGTTTGTAGGTGTCAGTTTGGTATAAATTTTGCTCCTCAGAAATACAGTAAATAAGCTTCATTAACAGAAAAAATCGAGACCACGCTAATTTCTAAACCCTGGTCCTACTTCTTCGTCTATCTGTATGCCGTGATTTATCTTCCAGAAAAAAACAAAAACCACCAATGACAAAAATATATGATTATATTTCGCTCCAAATCCAACATAATGATAGTACTCTAGAAGCACAAATTGGGGTTTGTCAGGTATGTACTATCTGCATCAATTCAACACTGCGATAGGGGCAGAGCGGGGGGTCTGGCTTCTGGGGCTCCAGCCTGGAAGGTTTTCTCAAAAGCCTCGAATCTTCTTGGGTTTTAAGATAACTTTACCTTGTGACTTTTACCCTCAGTCTCTCTGACTAGAGCGGCAAATCAATGGAGCTAAAGTCCTATTACTGGGGAAACATGGCCGGTAATTGTGTGGACTCTATTCCAACATATTATAATGGTTTCTAGAATGTTTGCCTATTAGGTGGCAGGAGTGAAATTTTTTTATCTTAACAGTTGTTGTGTTCTGGTTTCAGAATGATGAAGCTAGTTGGAGTACAATTAGATACAAAAAATAGGACGTAGGCGCTATAGAATGATTCTTTGCAACTATCATGTTTTTCCCAAATGATGTACAGACATTTAGGAATTGTATTATCTGAAATGTCTTGAAGTATAGAGCTGCCATAAACGGGAAAAAAGATCTACCCAGGGGAGCATGCCCCTGGACCGCACAAGGTTTGGACTGAGCCCCGAATGTTTAAAATGTCTGGCTCCTCCCCTGCGCTGCTTGATGTGGCCAGTGTACTGGCCTTTAGGGGGGGGGCATCATATCAAAGATTCATTAATCTGTTTTCTTTTAACACTCCCTAAGAAGACTGATCTTGGACATCAAACAAGCTGCATGAGTTCCATTTTGCTGAGTGTTTTTGTAATTAATAAATTAGGTCTGATGCAGTTGTCTCATCAACATGAACGTTTGCAAAATAACCAAGCAGTCAATCTTACTTTTTTGGATCATTAATATGCTCTCAGTTCATAATTCAGATTTTTCACAGAACTGGATGTGCGAAACTGCATGAACTTTGTTCACATAAATGCGAGATGTTCCCAACCAGACAGAAAACTGACGAGAAGAACACAATGTCCTGTTGCGCTTGTGCATCCACTGGCCCAGTGAAAACACAAGAGAGTGTCTCTCTCTCTCTCTCTCTCTCTCTCTCTCTCTCTCTCTCTCTCTCTCTCTCTTGTGTATCCACCAGGGCTGTACTCAGACCACCTTTGTCAAGGCCAAGACCTGGACTAGTTGAGACCAAGTCCATATGAGAAACAGTCAAGAACGAGACACAAAAAAGGCATATGACTCAGCCGGGCACATACCAGTCGACCAATGTCAATGTCTGTTCTACATGGATTTTTTAATTAAACCAATACCCATTTTCTGAACAAGCATACTTCATCAGTGGTTTTGTTTTAAAGGAGGAAGTTACTATAGAAAAAAAGCCTATATTGCTGGACTTTGTCGAGACCAACTAGAATATTTGGCGAGACCAACGGCCAAGGCAGAGTCAAGTCCAAATGCAAATACCAATAAGTCCAAAACACAACTGAGACAACGGTAAAAGGTACTGTACTTGAGTACTACAACGCTGGTATCCACACATATGCTTTTGTAGATTTTTGCATGCAGGCATTGCAAATCAATAACGGATCACTCATTCTACCCAGGATAGCCAGTCTCTTATTCATTCTAAAAAGTGAAATCCATCTAACAGTGAAAAAAAATCATTATTCATAGAATATTCCAATATGTACTTATCATGCACCTGTGGATCTCAGTAGTTAGTATACAGCATAATAACCTAATTATTCCTGATGTGATAGCATCTCTATCATATTTCTATAGTATCGGGATTGTAACTGTGTTAGTGATCTTTCTTTATTCTGGTATTACCTTGATGTTCATATAGTAATGCAATACCATGGTGAGAAAGTCATTCAATATAATTGAAGTAGATTTTCTTCTCAAATTTGCTACAAGGATTACTAGACTTCTTAGAGGAGACTGGGCAATCTGAAGCTCCCACTCTGTCAATACTAAATGAAGCTAAATAACTGGAGTGCAATGGTGAGAATTATAATTAGGTAGACTTGCTCTTTCCAGCTGTTGGGTGTAAAGAGGATCGAGCAATCCACATTGGGCAACACATTCTCACTCCCAGCGTGTCAAAAAGCGACACTTGGTCAGGTGCCTTTGGTGTTTGTTACTGATGCAAAAAGTCCCCTTTGGCATATCAGTCAGACACAGTGGGGCTTTCAACACATTTGGGCTTGGTCGGGACTCTTGGCCTCAGTTTTTGACGCTCTGGATTGGTACCGATTCATTTAAAAAATGACATGCTGCACAATAACGGAACAGTTAGGTTTAGGAAAAGATTGTGGGTGGGGCTATAAAATGTACGTTTCAGTGACACGCGGGACAAGAACGGGACACGACCTGCGTTGTTTGCCTCTTTACAAGGATTTTCGTTCTTTAATACTATTCGCTACTGTTGTCGCTCTAAATACTGCATCATCTTACAGTGCAGCGGTCGAGCTCCTCGGTGCCTTCCATACAGACGCTAAAGGGTGATTTTTGCGTTGGTATCTGACGCTCAGAGCCACTGATCAAGTGTCAGTATGTTACGAGTTGGGAATTAGAACGGGTTGGCTTGGGACCTCATGGACTTGAAACAATGTCAAGACTGGATATTGGACCTAAACGGACTCACACTGGACTAATTTATTCAGACTTTTAGGCTATGTTTAGATGGAAATGATCTGAAGAGAAAACGCAAAAGTGGCGTTTAGTTTTAGTTTTTATTAGTTTTAGTCTTTTTTTGTAATATGGGTTATTTGCCGGGGATTCAAAAAGGTCAGAAAAAGTATTGTGTAAAAATAACTCAACAAAACATCATAAAATTTTACAAAAATGGATTCACAATGTATTCAACAATAACACCAGTACATAAAATGTAGCCTACATATGGTCATAAAGATGTAAACAGTCTAAACAAGACGCCGCAGTAAGTGCAAAATGTGTAAGTGATGTGTTCCAGGAAAAAAAACTAAATAGCCAACAGACTAAAGAAGACATACAACAGGTGTTTTGAACTTTGGTTCGAGTAAAGTGGCAACCTTTTTGAAGTCAATCGACTCACACAGTTGTGTAGACATCCCAGTATCAATCCACATATTAACGCACGCTTCCTCCCGCTTTTGGTGTTCCTGCGTATTTACTAACCAGCAGCTATCGAGCCGCCGGTGAAAGCCTTCCTGTAGTGTTCTCTGTCCTGCTGTTGTCTCTGTCATGCTGCCTGGCCCTGTGTCCATACATCCATGCCCATATCGTTAATGGAGTTAGCTTCTGTTTCGGGGAAAGGGGGCTTTGCTTTCTTCTTTACCTTGTTAAGTTAAGCTAGGTTAGCCTCCTAGCTTGTGTGCGCTTCTCAAATGTACTTTCAAATTCGTGGGATTTTTTCCCAGTAATAAATAGTCCACATATTTTACCACCTTCCACTGCAAGGCACTTGCTTTTATCTGACACAGTCATATAGGTGCCGCTTTCTTCCGACTTTCTGTACCGCTGCCAGGCGCGGGGCATGGACTGTGTTGTGTTCAATTTGATGTGGAATGTCGGGATTTCTGGGTTCCCAGTCGGAAACTATACATGTCTACAGGAAATGTCATGGTCGGAAAGATATAACGTTACTTGCTCTATGAAAGACATCGACAGAGACAAAAACTAAGGACATTTACTCGATAATTGTATTTTATTTTAGTTAGTTTTGCAAACAGACATTACGGTTTTAGTTTCGTTATCGTTTTTTGTAATGCTTCGTTTTTATTTTATTTCAGTTAACGACAATATTTTTTCCCACCCAGTTTTCGTTATTTCGTTCGTTTTCGTTAACGATTATAACCTTGGTTTAGACGAGCGTTTTGATGGGAAATCTGTGTGAAGTGTGAAGCACTGCCACACAAAACCACCAACCTTTAGAAGTACAACCTTCCTTCTACTTCTCTCCCTCTCCTCCTCCTCTCTCCCTCTCCTCTCCCTAGTAGCGCCAAACCAAAACATGGCGAAGCGAACAACAAAAACTGACAATTTTGTCTGGACAGACAAGGAGGTGGAGATATTGCTCCAAACAACCTTAAATTACAATGTCACAAAGGCACAACAGGGTGTGGACTGGGAGTCCTGCCAGTCCACATATATAGACATATGGACCGAATTTCTTCAGCAGTATCCTGTACCTGGAGGGACGTCATATCCTCACGAGACAGACACTATCTGTAAAAGTCAGATATCATCAAAGCTGAAAGCCATCCGGACCAAGTATAGGCAGGCTGTGGATACCCAACGGCGGAGTGGCCATGGGCGAGTAATCACTCTATATTTTGATTTATGTAACAAAATATGGGGTGGGTCGCAGCAGACTTTTGCGCTTTTACCCTTTAGACAGGAACGCGACGGTGGAGCGTTTTTTAAGATTTCCACTCTGGAGGGTGGTTTCACTTTTTTGCATTTTTAAGCCCCAAAAACGCCGTCGGCGTCTAAACGAAAGGCACATCTGATAAAATGTTTTGTTATTTTCACCCACGAGCGTATTCGCGTAAACTGGGCCTTAAATAGAACCACTGGAATTCTTTTCTTGGATTGGTATATGCCATAAACTTGGAGTTATGTCTGTGCCGTTATTAGATGGCATTAGCTGTTTAGGGCGAATATTTTGAGTTGCAAAAAATGTCAAAACAAGAAAACAACTTTAGATGGAGTGAGAGAGTAAAGGGGTCAGAAATCAGTGCTGTGCAGGTCTTTGAGACTTATAGGGATAAAGAAAATGTCTCTACTTATATGAAAAATGTTCTACGTACAGAAGCCCCAAATACTACCGATTCTCTGGTTTTATCCTTGAATCCTGATACATTTTGGAGTGATGTGTCGGTCTGCGATTGATTAACCTGGTCTGCCAGGGGTCAGCGGTCGGTATGGAAGCCTGAGGGTCCAGTCAGAGATAATGCACTGACATTTGCATGAAAACGATGCATCAAAATCATACTCTCCCCAGTTTGTCCAGGCAATGACAGGCGAAAGCAGGGCCAATGTGTGTGTGTATGTTTGTGTGTGTATGTAAATCTAGGATTCCATTTTACAGGTTCGTATGGCCCTGTATAGCAGATATGGTAATGTGAAATTACGGAAAACTGTCTGGGCAAGGATCCAAGATTATGTTGACATGATGTGGGCAGCATTTTAAGCTGAGAGTGTGACTAAGTAAAGCTGTTCCCTCCTTGATCAACTCCTGTCAAAATGCCCTTGAGCAAGATGTCAATCCGCCGCTGCTGTTCACTGCCCCCAGCAGACTACACAGTGACGGGAATGACTTTCTCACTTTTACTCCAGTGAAATCTAGTCGTTCACTGTTCGTACCTATACGCAGGAAAAGTAATGCACTATTTAATTTTTATATAATCACGTACAGTAATCTGTACATGATGAGACAGGACGTGCAAAATCACACTACAAACCACGGTGATGATTCCTCGTTATGATGATCTAATAAAGTGTAGTCCGTGGAACCTGCACATATTATCTGCGGGGGAAGTTTGGCTTTTGTTTGAATTCTTCTAGAAATTCCTAAAGGTGTACACAAATGTATCGTACACCTCTTTACTGTATCTGCATTCGAGAAGATTAGGATGTGTCATCCATGTGCACTTTAATTGCAAGTTTGCGCTTCCATTTCTTCCCGAAAATAGTGCATTTTATGTCCAGAACAGAGAGGCTAATTGAGATGTAAGATTCACACTGCGGAGCACAAGATTGGAATGCATAATGAAACGCGGAGCTGGATCGTATGCTAAATATAATGACAGAGGTGAGGCTGCAGATCACATTGAATATGAGGCAAGCAGCGTCTTCATCTGCTCGCCTCCCACACACATACACAGACACACACACACGCACACACACACACACACACACACACACACACACACACACACACACACACACACACACACAATACGCAGGGGCACATGTACGCCACATTGAATACAGGGCAGCAGCGCACGCACGCAGTGTCACACACAGTAGGAAAGCAAACGCACATACGTTTGAACGCACGCAGGAACAGGCTGAGGTTTTTCTGTTGTGTGCGGTTGCACACACGCATTGGAAAAAAAAACACACACACAGACACAAGCGCAGGTCAGAGAGTCCCGGTGGCGAAGAAACTGGCAGGCATCCTTCCACTGTGCTGCAACAATACAGCAGGCTTTTCTTTACCACACTGCCAACATGCTTTCCCCTTCACACACACACACACACACACACACACACACACAAACACACACACGCAGCCCATTGCTTTTCCTTTCTCCCCTCCAATCATCCATTATTCTAAGCCCTCGCAGGCATTGCAGACAATGAGAAGTTGAATGGGAGAAAGTGAAGCTAATTTGTGGACATGTGCTTTGTTATTGTTTCAATAAAAATTCCCTACGAACATGACAATTACATAAGTAGTACAACAAAGAGGCTTTTGGCCAAGCCTCAATCATGTCTCCCATACAGTAGTCCCTTCAGATATTCTGTGATGGATCATTAGCTAGAATATCTCTGAATAAATCACAAAAGTTGTGTTTGGTTCTCTGGCTGAAGAGGAGGAACAATAGAAGCATCAAACTAAATTGGTAGAAGTCGATGCTTCTATGGGAAGTTAAAAGCCATCTTTAAATTTTGGACAGTGGACATGCTTTAGTCATAAAAAAAACAAAACAAAGATTAACTAATGAAGACTAAGTTCAAACCATGTTTCGTTAGATAAGATGAGAAAAACTATTGTCTGTCACAAGTGACAGAAATTTGTCTTTGAATGGCAGGCTCAAATGACTGAAATTAATGAAAATACATATGAAAATATATGGAAACAGCGTAAAAACATTGACCGTACAAACGTGCAAAATGCAAAAAGTTAAAGAAGAAGCCTGAATGGAGCTTTTTGATGCTGTCTATGTATGGCTTTTCAGTGTGGTGATGGCAGTGGGGATGAAGGATTTTTGCAAATGGGACTCGTTAGCGTTAGTCTAGCTTTGCCCAACCTTCCTCCACAGAGCTGTGGAGGAGGGTCTGGCTAGTCCACACAGCATTTTGGGTTGGGAGAAAAACGTGCTCTGGTTTATTGGCATTTCTTTAAACCAATCACAATCGTCTTGGGCGGCGCTATGCGCCGGACGGAGCCCGCGGTGCCTCTGCAAAATAGCCTCGGGAAGGAACTTGTTTTGATGGAACATGTGTACATTCAAAAGTAGTTTTAGTCGTGCAACAGAGAACTCAGATTGGACAGATAGTCTAGCTAGCTGTCTGGATTTACCCTGCAGAGATCTGAGGAGCAGTTAACCATAGTCCTCATAAATCCACTGGAGTTTAGAATTCCAACACAAAGAAAGCGGAAGATGTGGGACATCCGGCCGAAAAGAGCATGATCCGGGCGGAATTTCCGGCGGCACCGGAGAAATCCCGGAAGTGGAACGTCGTGGCTATAGATTACTGTAGCGTCGATCTGACGGCAGTCACTGAAAGGATTGGTGAAGGAGGTTGGCAGGATCCTGTTGAACTGACCCTTAAACTGTCTCAAACAAAAAAAACAAAAAAGTTCTTGCACACCGAGATTGTCCTCCACCGAAAAAAATCTCCCATAGGTTGTTTGTTCTAGCACAAAATAACGATATTTACGTTTTTATTGCTTGTTCTTTTTCCTCTTTTTTGATCTTATTTTTCACTATTTTACTCTTGTAAAGCACTTTGTGACTTTGTTCTGTAAGATAATTTATTAAATAAAACTATTATTATTATTATTATTGTAAAAACGCCAGAAACACGACTCTAAATGAATGCAAAAGTTGCTCTGTGTCTGCTGGATATGTAAATAGCATGAATGCAAGTGTTTGCTGACATGTTTGATAGTGTTGGCTAACATTTTTCATGACAGTCTTGACCATCGCGAGTTACTGTAAGATACAAACTGAAGGCATGAGGGAAAAACATGAACAGAACAACAGTGCAATTAAAGTGTGTACACACATTTACCCCATTCTTATCATCATTTTGACCCACATTTGCTCGGATTGGGTCACTTTTACCCTTCTTCACCCCCCCTCCGTCTCTACACACACACACACACACACACACACACACACACAGAATTCTGGGCCGGGCAGCTCCTGGCTTCCACTTCAGGGTTTTGGCTGTATCCCTTGCACTGTGATACACACACACACACACACACACACACACACACACACACACACACACACACACACACACACACACTCTCCTCTCCCATGCTCTAAGATCCTGTTCATCAGCCTTTATTGTCCCAATCAAAGCCTAGCCTCCCTGACCGCCTTTAATATTCAACACTGCAAGATGGTACATGAGCCGTTTGTCTCAGTCTACATTACCCGCTAAAGGAGGACTTGAGTGTGTGTGTGTGTGTGTGTGTGTGTGTGTGTGTGTGTGTGTGTTCGTGCAAGAGTGTGTATGGGCATGCATGCTTCCACACAAAGTGGATGTGGATAGCTGCGAGTTACCCCTGACACCAAACTTAATTCTCCAAAGCAAGGCTGGGGATAAATATTTCAAGGTCATTCTGTTTGCTCTCTGTTGTCTTGTTCCGGCAGCGCTGACTATAATAGGAATATATGCATGCCTAACTAGGGGCTTTAGAACAGAATTACACCGCCTGCTGCTCTCTCTGTGCCTATAGGCGCAGGCCAAGAGATGAAAGATGAGTGACAAAGACGCTGCAGTGGACATATTACTCCATGTGTCTCTATCTGTAAGAGATGTGTTTATGCTATAGTAAAACTAGTACCGCTTTACATACAGCAGATGAAGGTTTTCTTTGGACTAGTCCTACCTGATTTCCAGCAGCAGTGGTGGCATGTAAATATGTACATTTACTCAAGTACTGCACTTTAGTACAAATGTGAGGTACCTGTACTTTACTAGAGTCTTTTGTTTTCATGCCACTTTCTACTTCTACTCCGTTACTTTTCAGAGAGAAATATTGTACTTTTTACTCCCCTTCATTGATCTGACAGTGTTAGTTGCTAGTTACTTTACAAATTAGGATTTTTGCACACAAAACACATATAAGATATAAAATGCTGTGTTTTATTCCAATTTAAACTACCCAACAATATAACAGCCTACAAGTCCAGCTGAAATTATTAGACCATTTAAACACTTAGTTGATTGACAGAACAAGTACTCCTGATGATACTTACATACTTTTACTTAAGTAACATTTTTAATGCAGGACCTTTGCTTGTAAGTAAGTATTTTACAGTGTAGTATTAGTACTTTTACTTGAGTAAAGGATCTGAATACTTCTTCCACCACTGTCCAGCAGAAAATGCATGGGGACTGCAAACTAAAGTGGACTTGAACTTATGGCATCATTCATGTCAGAGTCCTGCACTAAGCTAGTAGCATCAACAGGGGATGGCATGGGTGGGCTCAACGCATTCTCATATAATATCGTACGAAAGGTTATCCACACCAATTCATATGATGAAGACATTGTGAAATTAGGCGACTGCCGGCTGGCCATGTGATGCCGGCTACAGAGCTCCGTGAGCGGTCATTCGTATCAACGGTAGTTGAGTTGAGCCGACAAAAGGTTACTCGGAGACAGCTACAGAGCACAGTGAGATGATGGTCCATTCAGGGGCTGTGGCAGTTGAGTTTGCCGATAAAAACTGAGCGTCATGCGGTGAAGACTGTTAGGTTTAGGCAACAAAACGACGAGTTAAGTTTAGGAAAACAATCGTAGTTAGGGTTATATTAGTCTTACATTGGGTTAGGGTTTGTCCACACAGCATTCCGGGATGGGAGAAAAACCTGCTCTGGTTTATTGGCATTTCATTAAACCAATCACAATCTTCTTGGCTGGTGCTAGGCGCCTGGATGGAGCCACGGTGCCTCTGCAAAATAGCCTCTGGAAAGAACTTGTTTTGGTGGAACATGTGTACTTCAAAAGTTAAAGACGTGTAACAGATTGGACAGTCTAGCTAGCTGTCTGGATTTACCCTGCAGAGGTCTGAGGAGCAGTTAACCATATTCCTCATAAATCCACCAGAGTTTAGAATGGCAACACAAAGAAAGCAGAAGGTGACAGATATCCAAGTTTTTTCCGGCGGCACCTGAACGATCCCCAGAAATGAAATGTTGTCGCCATAGACAGGGGATATATTAAAATACTCCAGGGGAACGAACTTGCATTTCCTGGGTAAAAGTCTTTTGTTTTCCACGGGAAGCGAGCTCCCCTCTCTGTCTTATGGCCCACCCATCCATCCCCAACCTCCAGCAGCAGTCACTGTGGTTCATGCAAAAACAAATATGTGGAATAGATATGAATTACAGTCCCTTACCTTGCGTAGCTGTATGTACGAATGGTTCATGAGAACAGCCTGGGTGGGTAGTCTTCAGCCCGCATCCAGGGTCGCCCACTGGCCAACCCTGTCTTCCTTGTCGTGTCCAGGCTCTAAAGCAGACCTGTCAGTAGCTCTGTGTCCACTGGCTCTGTGAAAACAGAGGTAATCAGTGGAGCCATGAGCTGTGGTAAGTGTATTTTGGTCGTAGTTTCAGTTTTCCACCTCCGACGAAGAGCAGCGTACCGCCACTTCCCTTCACTTTCTTGAAATATTATGATTTTATTCTCATTAAAAGGTACACTGTGTAGGAATTTCTCCCATCCATCAATTAAAATTGTATTTTGCATTCAAACGAATAGTTCTCTCTAGCTCCTCGCTTTTTCAAATGCATGTTGTAATTACGGTAGCCGTTATATACCAAGAAGCTATGACAACATGTCTTCCAATTTTTTTGGCGACGAGGATTCCTTCTCCTGTGGCTCGGCATAAGTATGATCCTCCAATATGAACTAAAGTGCATTGCAGGCTTTCAAATTTGCCGGGGCAGTGACAAGCGCCTCTCACTGATCTATTTCTCCGTTTCAGCTGGTTTCAGTCACGTGACGCTTGCTCTGAACGAAAACGCATTGTGGATTAGCTAGACAGGTAGGCTAGTGCTCTATGTCCAACCCGGTCTCACGCCAGTTCGTGAAATGGTCACGTTATTTTTAATTATTAATACGTGTACAGGTCACGATTTTCTCGTTTATTTCGTGTACAGGTCACGAATTTAATTTCCACGGGGAAATTAAACTCCACACGCCGGCAACAACAACGGACGGACCGCCACAACAACGGGACGGTTGAGGTTAGGAAAAAAAAGAACTGGGAAAGGAACCGTCACACGCCGGAAAGGAACTGCAACACGCGGGACGCGATCCCCGCTCTCCGGGGTGAAAGTCCTTTATTGTGTTTGACCCAGCCACCACCCCGGCCAACCTCCCGACGCGGATCTTCTAATACTACTCCCTACCGTTGTCGTGCTGTCATCACGAAATATGCTTACCATTTAAATACATTACATTAAAATTCGTAATCACTACATGAAAAAAAACACATATTCGTGTCCTGTTCACGACTCAATAGATTCAATAACGTGACCATTTCACGAACTGCCATGAGACTGGGCTGCTATGTCCCTCTCAGCCATTATAGTTTTTGAAAATGGTGGAACGACATGGAAGCCTCCTTGGACTTGCCCGTCCAATGTAAATACAGATAAGAAATTCTTCCCTTACGAGGATAAGTCAGCTCATGGGCAGTGGTGACATATTTATGAATGAAGACATTGATTTTAGCTAATAAAATACTTAAAAGACTACACAGTGTACCTTTAAATTACAACCTTATTCTTATCTCAGAAACCACTGATGGAATGAGTTATATTTTGAATGTTCATACAGTTTTGAACATGAGCAAAAGTCTTGCTGCAACACATGAGCTATTGCAGTCCAGTGGTTTATAAGTGGATTAAAATGAATGAAAGTATCATTGATGTGTGCCAAATGCACAGAGAGAGAGGTTACTTTCCCAAACAAAAGACACAAATGAGTAGTGAAGAGTAAATCATGCCAACATGTGTGTGTTGATGACTCAGCAGAAAAAAGTTAATCTGCAGGAGAATAAATACAAAATGCCTGATAAACAATATGCAAGAAATTAAGTGTTTAGTGCTCAAAATGTTGATCAAACCCCTTTAAATGCAGTACTTGGACTTTGGAGCCACATTTTCACTACTGTGCTGTCTGGCAGAAAAAGCAGCCCGTGACTCATTCTTAAATGGCGTATGAATAAACACAGTCTGACTTTCGGTGACTTCAGTAACAGCCAGGCCCATCCGCACACAGAGTAGCCTCTTTAGCGGTGATTACATTAAGTCTCCACCCCGCCCACACCCTCTCTTCTTCCTCAAACAAAACTATGTCATCAATACATTTCTGGAAAGGTTTCACGTTTGCTTTTGAGGTTAGAGAAAGGCAAAAAAGGGCTGAGAAGGCTAACGAAGCGTGGTCAAAGTGCGAGCGAGGAGAGACTTTTCATCTTGGCGGGAGGTGTAAAGTAATGAAGTTGACACCCAATGTCCACCCCATTAGGCTGGGCCTGCATGGACCATTACAGGCAGGGTGAGAGGACAGCCCAGAGCCAGAGGACCCCGCAGAACACACACACACACACACACACACACGTAAAAAGAAGGAGGTTTACACACATGAGAGGAATGAGAATGTACAGTATATCCACGTTTGGCATTCCTTAGGGGTTTGTCTATACTTATACACAAACTAGGTGCTATGTTTTTGTAAATGTGTGTGTGTGTGTGTGTGTGTATGTCCTCCCTGAATAGGAAATACAGTGCACACAGTGCATTCCAACATATGCTTTTTCGTAATATGTTTGTAAATGTATAATCCCTGAGTGTGTCCTGAATCTGTGCATATGTACAGCTCTCCTGAGTGACTGTGTATAGCAGCAGGAATGTCAATGCATATGAGGATGTGTGTGTGTGTGTGTGTGTGTGCGTGTGTGTGTGTGTGTGTGTGTGTGTGCGTGTGATACGGCGGCAGCCTTCGTTCTCCCACTCAGCCTGTCAGGGAAATATAATTTGCGCCTTCAGTGCTTTTCACCTGGCTCATATGCAGCATGCAAATTTATTTCTCTAATAATCCGGGTGCACGACGGCCCTCCTCTAGGATTAATGACAGTGTTCCCGGGGCCTCGCCTCCATCCCCGGACCGCCTGAATATTAGCGCCACGCACCCCCTCGCACGCGCATACAAACACACCCTGACATGGAAAAATTGTGTTAGTTCTACACAGAAAAACGGCAGGGTATTTGTCCTGCTAGACAATATAATGGGCTGGTGCATCATCAGATTGCAATGTCATTTCAAAAAACCTTGAATACAAATAATGGGGAGAAGGGGGGGGAGGCACGGAGGATAGATGGTGCGTTTTCTAATCCAGTGGGCTAGTTATCCTTCATTTCAGGTAGAGTGGTGCCGCGCACACACACACACACACACACACACACACACACACACACACACAGAAGAAAAACACACCGCTCCGTTATTCAAATGAAGTGTGCCGCATTGTGCAGAGCTTGCTGCTTTCCTGGGACGCATCCCTTTCCTTCCCCTCTTCCCACCGTTAATTAATCTTAGAGATCTTTTTTAGCATCCTTCTCTCCCTCTCTCTCTCAACCCTCCCCAGCCTTGGCTTTTTTTCTAAGCAAACAGTATGAAATATGGATATGGGAGAAGTATTAATTATAACCCCATGTGTGGGTGTATATCTATCTGTGTGCGCGTGTTAAGGAGAGGGAGAACGAGAGAGAGAGAGAGAGAGAGAGAGAGAGACAGAGAGAGACAGAGAGGAGGAAACAATGTGCCAGCGCCACCACCCACCGCCTGGATCTGTCACAAGAGGCTGGGAAGAGAAAGAGGAAGAAACAGAGAGAGGAGGGAGAGATTTACCGAGGCAGTGTGAAAGAGGAAGGTGAAGAAGTGTGTTTGTGTATGTGTGTGTGTGTGTGTGTGTGTGTGTGTGTGTGTGTGTGTGTGTGTGTGTGTGTCGTTCTATTAGTGCCACCCCAGCCTGTGTAGCCCTTCACCTGCGAACAGAGAGCGCCTCCATCACAGGTGAGGCCATACAAAGCCTCGGTCGAGCCTGTCAGCCGCTGCCATCCAGCACAAAGCGGGTTAACTCCAGCACCGGCTCTGCACCCTGACAGGCCGTGACTGCTGGTCACTTATCTTTTTAATTAGCTTTTCACTCCTCCTCAGCCTCCCTGCACTCACCTTCTCTCTCTCTCTCTCTCTCTCTCTCTCTCTCTCTGTCTCCCCTTGTCACTAATTCGGAGCGGATCTCCGTGACAAAAATGTTGCTTATGCACACTCATCTTCTTTCACGTTGTAGTGAAACTTGCCATCGTACAGTAAGCCAGGGTGACAATGAAATAAAGTACATACTGTATGTTGGTATCTGATCCAGTTTCTAATGGTCAAAGTCGGAAACACACCCCCCTGAACTCGGATTATACGAGTTGGGAACTCAGACAACCTCGCAGATCCCCAAGCTCAAAATCCAACAGTTGTGAAAGCTGTAGTAATATACAGTTTATCAGCACTTCTGTCTTATTTGTGTCTCACTAAATCAGTCGTACACACAGTCCCGTCCATCTTCTACCTGGACATATTGTTACACTGTTTGCATGGGCGTAAATCTGATCTAACAGTAGGGGGGGGACAATAAACTTAAAATTTCTGAAGAGCAATTTTTTGAAGGGGACACAAATAATACAGCCACAATTATACTCGTAGAGGACATATGTACACAAGCCACAAAAATACTTGCGTCCTCCGCATAAATATTAGGTTTGGTCTGGGACAGAGGATATATATTTAACTGAAGCAAACCCACTGACCAGCCACTTCAAACACAACTGGAGATCTTCAATATTAACCCTGATATCAGTTCACACACATAACGTTAGGCTTACCGCCGTGGTAACGTTAGTTGTAGTGGGTGCATTTCTATCCAACAAGCTATTAAACAAGCTAGCTAACGTTATATTATATTACACTAACATAGCGAACTTTTTGTCATAACTAATTCATTAATTACTCAGCATAATTTCTGTTTGAGAAAAGAACAACTTCATCCGATGTTTAATGTGAATAAAACAGCCTTGAACCGCCTACTTAGTACATTCCTGTCACTACTGATGTGACTGTGAGTCGAGTGAAGATGGGTAACGTACAGCAGGCAGTGGACCAAACCACTGTGAGGCAAAGGAGGGGGGATTCAAAATGTTTCTAAACTTAAAAAGCATTTTTGGGGTTTTGTATTGTTTTACTACTTACACAGATATTGTAAGTATACATCATTATGTTATTTACAATACACAGCATTGTTTTAATGATATTTCTAGGGGGGGGCAACCGTGAGAAGGGGGGGGTACTGACCCCCCCGACCCCCCTATGATTTACGCCCTTGACTGTTTGTATGCACAAAAAACCAGCGTAATTGTTTTATCAAATGGTATTGCTAACAATGGCTAACCCGGCTAGACCCCCACAGTGAAAATGTTACTTGTTAAATGGAACGCAGTCAACTCGGGTGTGACATCATTCCCAGCTTCGACTTCCGAGTTCCAAGGTAAATGAAACATATTATAATCTACTCAGGTTAAGAGCCTCCTGAACACAATATAACAATTCTTCAGTCAATAACGAATTAAACGGCCTCATCTGCATCACATTGAAGTCATAATCCTTAAGATTTTAGAATACAAAAAGTCTCAAGGGAGCATTCTTTACAGGTGCACTTTCTTGCAAGCGCATTTCTATGCCTATACCATTCGTACCTTCAAGAAAAAAAACAATCACCCCAAGTGAATGAAGCATCATCTACATGTATTTCCCCTTCGCCAGCCCTGCTGTCTCTTGGTGGAGAGAGGGTGTAGGAAGACGCAACCGGTCTCACGGCAGTTCGTGTTCTGGTGACGTTATTTTTATCTATTGATTCGTGTACAGGGAAACGATTTTCTACTTTATTTCGTGCTGGTCAACACGAAATTAAAAACGTTACTATTTCACGAACTGCCATGACAGCAGTCACAGCCCAGCTGCAGCCTGCTTTGGGGGAGATGGTGACAACATGATCCGCGGTCTCTGGGGGACACAACAACAGGGACGCCACACGCGGTAGATGGTGACAACAACGGCCGCCGGGACACGATCCGCGGTCTCTGGGGGACGCAACAACAGGGAAATTAAACGCAGCACGGCGACAACAATGCCGACAACAACGCCGACAACAACGGGACGTGCTACAACGGGACGGTTGTGGTTAGGAAAAGAAATATGGGGACGCGATCCCCGGTCTACGGGGTGAAAGTCCTGTGTTTTTTTACCCATCCACCACCCCAACCTACCGCCTTACGTGGATTTTCGGCTTTTCAATACTAATCCCTACCATAATCGTGCTGTTATCATGTAATATGCTTCCCATTCAAATACATTTTGTGCTCACCAACACGATAAAAAGCAGAAAAACGTGTCCCTGTACACAAATCAATACATTAAATAACATCACCATTTCACGAACTGCCATGAGACTGGGCTGGAAGACGACAGTGACAGTGCAGTGATAAGAACATGATGCCCCACTAGCTTCCCACAAAGCTGAAAGCATGAACTGACTTCATTGTGCATTTACTTAATTTGTACCTTAAATTCCAGTTTTCATTAGACACATATTTTTGCATATTTTAAACTATGCAAAACCCAAGCTTTTGTAATTCTTTGTTTACGTCCATTGCTCGCTTCTCGGTCTTTCACAGTATCTGTGTATGGCAACGACGGTATTTTTAGGGGTTACGACAAATAGAAAATTAAATACAACATACGGTCAGGGTTTTGCAACTAAAGTTCTTGGTTAAAATGCCCATATTATGAAAAAAAATCAAATTTTCTGGTATTCCACATGCATACAAACTTGAAAAAAAAAAACATCCATGCTGTTTTGAGTGAGATACCGGTTTCTGAATGTATTCGGGTGAGCTGGTCAAAATGGGCAGGGCCATCTACGTCATCGGCCGAAACATTTGGTGTGTGCTAACCACTTTAGCTAATACCACATTAGCTAGCTGTTTTTCCAATTTCGGTCAGTACAAGGCAGGATTAGCCAGGAGACTTCTTCTAAACGAGGGCACACTTCCAACTTTGCGTGGAATACCTGCAGACGAGGGACATGTAAGTATTTCTATACAATTTATTTTGTAGATTAGGGTGAACTTGTGTGTGTTGTAGCAGTGTTTTGCCATTGAGAACTAGGTGGCTAACCGCTAGCAGCGCTAGCTTCTAGCTAGTAGTCCTTACCTAGCTACTGCGCATCTACGACTCCCAACAAAGATGGGATAGAATTGTATAAAAAAGAGCTCAACACACAGTGTGAAAAGAGGAGCTGCAGCAATGTGCAGTACAACAAAAATAGTTTTTTTTGAAAATTAAACCATGTAAACCTATACATGTGTACAACTTCAAAATACAATTATGAACCTGAAAATGAGCATAATATGAGCACTTTAAAGTTAGGTTACGGTCAATAAAAACTAAAAATGTAAACTGTAGGTTTGTGTATGAAAGTCACTTCACACCTTTTACACCTTAAGTTTATTCCTACATACAATATTGTTCAAACCACTTTTCTGCATTTGCTCCACCGGATTGCATTTCATATTTTGTGGAAGACTTCATTCATTCCTGGGTTTTCCTGTCAGATGGCACAGACTAAGTGGAAAACAATTGGCTATTAAATGTGGACAAAGAGTTTGATTTGATAAAACAAACAGAAAAGGAAGACTTGTTTAATATTATGTGAGTTGTTAATGGTTGGACTTTTTAGTTGCACACATTTGTACAGCATGAGGTAACCTGAAGCAACACTGTTTTCCATTAACAACAGTTGTCCTAAAGTTCAAGTGCCTATTTCATAGGATTTCAACACATCAGTAAATCATTATATCATTGAGTCTGGTTCTAGCTGTAAAGTCTGCTCCTCTGTTTTCTGTTGACTTTGGATCACCTTAAATCATATTCTGTCTATCTGCATTTTCAATCAGTCTTTCAAGTCTATTACACATATAAACAATGTACCACAGCCAGAAATAACACATCATGGAAACAAATCAAATGTATTTTTTGCAAATACTCAACTGTGACAAATTACACACAAAATTACAAATGATGAGTTATTTGCATAATGTTCACATTCATGCCCTATAAATTGGAGCCATGAACAGTATGTGCTGGTCTTTACTCTTCTGTTATATAGCAGAATTGATCGAAGGTACGCTTATTGTACACATTCCCTCCTTGTATTGCCTATGTTCATAAACACACACATACTCTGACGGGAGAGTATTGAATGAAGGGGATTTTGTGCTTGTGTAGACCTTTGTGCAGTCACTAAGACTAATAAACACAAGGCTAGCAAACAGTTGCCCATTGATACATCCAGTAGCCACACAGCATCATTAGCATTCAGTTTGAGTCGGTTTCTGTTCACCAAACAAGTGTAAGTCCAGTATTCCCTATTCTTTTAGCACTAATTTGATCTCCACTGACTCCTGAGGAAATTATGTATCCGTTTAGCGGCTAAAAGAGTGAGAATGAGAGTGGGGGACTCTGTTTATTAATATGTTTAATTAAAAAACAGCTTAAAGGGTAACTACCATTTTTTCAACTTGGACCCTATTTTCTCATGTTTTTGTGTGTAAGTGACTGAAAGGAGCAACAATCTTTGAAATTGGTCCAGAATTAAGCGTGAACGCTGTAACCAGCAACATAACCCTATGGAGCAAATGAGCATTGTCTGTAAGTCTGTAAGTTTCTGACATTATGCAAATGATTCCTACAGAGATAGGCCTTTTAAAAACCTATTTAAGAGCTTTCTGTTAAACCAGAAACAGCTCTGAGGTCGCTAGCGCTAAACTCATCACACTCCATTTAAAAAACAATACTTTAACGTGTATAGAGCCAACATATTTTCACATGTAAATCTTTTTTTATGTTTAAAAAAGGATCTTAACAGGAAGATCGACCCCCTTAGAAATCCTTTCCATAATGTTGTCAGACACTTACAATATTAATCTGAGCCTGTCAATGGCAAAATGAGCACTTTTGTGAACCTACATACAAACCCGGGGTCAGCCCTGTGTTCCCACAGCCCAATGATCCCACAGCCCTATGTTCCCACATTTCTAAGATTTTTTTTTTCACTGAAAATTAGGCCCTATGTTCCCACAGCCCTATGTTCCCACATTTCTAAGATATTTCTTAAAATTAGGCCCTATGTTAGGGTTAGGGTTATGGTTACATTCCATCTGTAGTCCATTGCTACTGGATAATAGGTTGGTAATTAATAATTCATTACCAAATTGGGTGAAAGGGGGATAAAATCTGATAAAAATGTATGAAAAAGTTAATGTGGGAACATAGGGCCTAAATTTTGAAAAAAAATGTTGTTCCCATCAGTCACTTAAACACAAAAACATAGGAAAACAGGGTCCGGGATGAAAAAAATGTTAGTTACCCTTTAAGATGCATCTTCTTAGTCAGGCATCAATTAGCCACATTGTTGACTGTATTCGGCTACTATGTATTTTACGCCTTTTTGGTTTATTGTGATTCACTGTGATTTATTGTGATTTGTATAGGGTATTGATGGGTTTTATTGTATTATTTATTTGGCCTTTGAAGAATTTTTTGACTCTGTCTGTGATAAGTGCTATATAGAAAAACTGTACTTACTTAATAAATGCTCCACTATGTTCACCAGCTAGTCATTAATTGTGTCTGTCTTTTGTTTCGTGCTGGGCAGGTAGTGTACCGTAACCTGATGGGCCAGATGGTTTGAGAAGTCGTCATTGGAAACTGTCTGGAAAAGGACAGGTACTTTCAAAAACTGGCAGGTGATTGGATGAACCATCTGTCTATCATGTCCATGAACAGGCGCAGTCGTCACACTCACATAAACCACGCCACCGGACACCGATTGGATGGACACGCTGGTTGTTTCGGACACCAGCAAAATACTAATTTTCGGGATTTTCAGGTGACGTGATCCTGGGATTGTTGTGCAATCTTGTGATATCACGAGTTTATCAGAGCTTTTTGTTCAACTGCATGCTACTGCTGGAAAAAGGCAGATAAGAGTGGTGAGACGTTAACATCACGTTTTTTTTTAATACTCTTTTATTGCAATAAACATGTTATAAAATACAGGAAGAAAAGAAAAAGAGAAAAAGGTTAATTGCACAGGCAAACAAACAAAAGAAAAGGGTAGGTCAACGTCAGTTCGATTAGATCAAAAATCCAAGCATAAGTCCAAGATCTGTTTGCTGATGGTCTTGGTATACAGTATTGCTATATACGGCTATTGCATTCCACTCTTAGTATGTCGTTAACATCAACGTTTTTAAGGCCAAGGACCCCTAACCTGAAAGAGAGACGGAGCAGGGACCACCTACTACATATAGTATAAAATTGAGTTGCATATTAAACTGAGCCTACAATATCTTGTAGGGTGGCCTTAAGCCTATACACATACCTTGTTAGTGCATAGAATACTAAGCTATTAAAATTATTATTATTTACATATTCATATATCACCATGTTTTATTTTCAAACATATACTGTGGAAGGTACAGTGAATCTTTAAGCTTAACTGTATCTGCGGATGGCTACCATAGTGCCTACCTTACCTTTAGGCCAGTAAGCCTATCATCCATGTTGTTGAGGTTGTTGTTTTTTACGAATAGGCCGATTTATCTTTGCTAATAATATGTTGGATTCTTGTTAATGTACGTTTTCAGACATATTTTAATTTTGGGGTGGGGAAAGAACTTTTAAAAAAGTATTAGACAATAATTGGGCAGACCCCCTGCAGTGACTATGAGGACCAATACCCTAGGGTGTCGCAGACCCCTGTTGAAGACATCTGCATTTGACCCATTGTTAATATAATAATAATATATTATCAATATAATATTGATAAGTACACATATAGCTTTAAACTAATTTAGTCCAGTTTTAACTCGGAAGTCTAGTCGTCTTTTAACCGGCAAATCACCAAATGAATGCTTACTAGTGCTTTTTGGCCCCATCTTCAAGAACAAATATGGAATTGCTTGGTGAATTGTTATTTCAAAGACCATTGAATCTGGGGTTGTAATTTACTGGTTTAGTACATTTTCCAACAATTTTCTCCAGCAAAGAGACAGCAAACCTGTGTCTTAACCTACTTTCCAAGACGGCAATTGAAATCCTATCCATTGTTTACCTGGCTGCAACAGTCAGGAAAATAAAAGGCTATGGGTCATCATGGAGGTCAGCCTCTCCCGATTCACATCTCTAATGCGTATTTGTTATTAGGTTGGGAAGTTAAGATGGAAGTTGTTTGGAATTCCTCACGGATCAGCAAAGATTCACAGGAAGCGGACCATCCCGCGGTCATCAGCATTCCTGGGAAGAGGGCAACTCACCGGTGACCAATTAGATAAGAGATGCCAGGGCGGTAAATGAAAAAGAGGCCTGATTGGTCGGTGAGACCCCGTGTGGCCGGGGTTTTGTTGATGCGAGGGCCTGTGTGAGGACACAGCGAAGGCAATAAGAGGAAGGCATGTCACCGATGCTGGACCTCCTGAAGCACACAAACACACAGTGCCAGGGACTAATAACCCACTGAAGACCCAATTCTGAGGTCACTGTATACTGTTCTGCAGCAAGATGTTGAAAAATTACGCTTCAGTCAGACCAGGAAACACTATTACACCCCCCTGTCCAAACAGTGAGAAATGGCACTTTAAAAAAAAAGATGTTGTACAATAAAATGCTGTTTCTGTGGGGATTTTTCAAGACTTACCCATGCTGATGTGCATATGGTACAAACCACTAGGGCCAGAAAGACACTAGTCTGGATCTATGGAAGCACATTTCCAGGATAATTGCCTGACATCCCTCACCTTCTGCTCTCTGTGTGTTGCCATTCTCAAACTCCGTTGGCTTCGGGAAACTACAACAAACTTTGAGCTAGCAAGTTACGCGCTGAAAATTGTGAAAGTTGTGATGAAAATTTGGATCCCGCAACAAGGCAGGCCTGCTTGGTTCTTTCAGGGAATGATTGTAAAGATTTACAAAGAATATGTTTACGGTAATTACTCTCTAACTGGGATGTTTTATGGACGAAGTACACACGGCAATACACGGGTAAGAGCAACTGATGTTTAACCATGTTTATCCAGCTAATTTAAATAGCTCACGTTACTGTATCGTGTGAACTTCATTTACTATTGTATGTGTCTTTTGCGGGGTGCAAATGTTCCACCAAATCAAGTTCCTCCCTAAAACTATTTTGCAGAGCCACCATCGCTTCGTCCAGAGCTTAGCGCCCGCCCCAAGATAACTGTGATTGGTTTAAAGAAATGCAAACAACCCAGAGTGCTTTTTTTCTCCTATCCCAGAATGTATGTGTGGTGTAGCCAGACCTTACCCCACAGCGCTGTGGAGATATAGGTCTGGCAATGCGAGACTAGTAATACAATAAATTAAAAGCTACAATCTCATTGATTTATTAAAATCCACTTCAGTCACATAATGATTAAACATCGTTTTAATATTTTATGCCCAGTGAATTTTCGCTCTATTTGAATTTGTACATTATTGTTCCTCCACCTTAATCAAAGCACTTTCATATCAGCTTATAAAAAGCCATGATGTCACCTGTCAGTGTCCATCTAAGCCACAGATGAAGACGTGACAGCCTTTAGGGGACCAGAATACTATTAACGCCGCGTTTCATCCCAAATGGGCTTTTATTAAAATGAACGCCTAATTAAATTCCAAGACGAGGGGGCAGCGAACAATGCCAGAGAGTGGCTACTTTGATTTCCCCCCCCCCCCCCCCCCCTCTTGTTTTAAAGTAATTATGCGGGCCTGACATGAGTGAGCACACTGCCGGAGACCCCTCTAATGAGTTAAGCAAGAAAAATCGCCACAGTCGCCTTCCCTGGCAGCAGCTAATTGCCTGGCCACGTCGGGCCACTGCTAACACTGTCATTTAAAATGTGCTTTTCACCCATTTCTACTGTTTTTTTTCCCCCTCCAATTTGGTAAATGAACATGTCTATAAAGGCATACTGTCAATAGTAACAAAGTTTGAGCACTGTACTTGCCGGCTCATGCTCCTTCTGTTTGGAGATGTGGCGAGAGGTGCGGGTGAAGATCACATTTTACATTAACCCCTGTGTTGTCTTTGGGTCAAATTGAACCCATTTTCAAAATTTCTATATATCAGAAATATGGGTTTCTTTTTAACTATGCCTAATTTTGATTGCCCAAAAATAACACAGATGATTCCACACGACACGCTTCGCAAAAACAACAAAAGATCGGATCTCTACTTCCATCGAATTTTGAGTGTTCTATTCCATTTTTTGGCATTTGAAAGAAAAAATTGATATGTTTCGAAAGAGTATCCCGACTGAACGTTAACCCCTCTGTGATTATCCTTCCTTTGATATTATTCTAAATAATAATTTTTTTATCTCAAGAAGCAGGTATTATTTCATATAAATGAGGTATATTGACCATGAATTCCAAAAATAATTGTAAAACTGGTAATAAGTCGGTGTTAGTGGTGTTTATGCATGGTAGTTAAAACGAGCGTTAAACGTAAAAAATAAGGGCCAATAACATTGAAATGAGCACCAAAAATTCAACAAAAAGTGTAGATTTTTCGAGTTTTGACCCGGGAGGACGATGCATGGTCGAATGGAAGACAACACAAGGGTTAAAAGCACGAACTTTGCTCTCGAGAGGGTTTCACCATGCAGTAGTATGCTAATGGTCATGTTTAAAGGTATAAAAGCAGCTGCGTACAACAGAAGAGGCATGATGAGAGGCCAGGGAAAGTGCCTCCTAATGCATCATCAACGAGCCTCTGAATACATGAATGAATCCATGGAAATAACCCTGTGAAAGAAGTGTTTTTAGAGAACATTTCCTCTGAAAATCTGTAATCTTTAATATAACATACACCTATATGAATGAAGTGTCTTCCAAGAAAACCAAAAAAGAAAACAAATGTGAAAAAATGAATTGTAGCAATGCAAAATAAAAAAAATACCAGTTATGATTCAGTTATGACATTTTAGTTTGCCTCCGGGCAGCAATGTCCAAATCTATATTAATCAGATGGGGGAGAAAAAAAAAAAGCTATTATAATCACACCAAAAATGTCACGGCAACCCTGTCAGTCATCTCATCTCTCACGCATGCATACACTCTCTCACACACACACACACACACACACACACACACACACACACACACACACACACACGCACGCACACACGTAAAAAGATAGTGTCTGACTTTGCCGTTGCATCTACAAATGCATCTACATCTACAATGCCGCCGCTAACATTTGCGAATGTTTCTGGACCTCCAAACAAGGGAATCAGTGAGACGGCGCATAATTATTCATATGTTTCACTTAACCTTTAACATGCAGTCCCATACAGTGCCCCAGCCAGCGTCTGCATATTGGTACCAGGTTATTACGAGAATGGCTAGGCATTTGTCCTTGTTTACGTGCCCTGTTGAAGCATCCTTGGCCGTGCTTGCCTACACTCCAGATGAATAGCATTCCCTGGCCTCCCAACTTCTCCTGAGACCTTTAAGTGTTTGTTGACAGACTAACAGACTTTGGCTTGTTTGGCTTTCTCCACTCTCTAAAAATCCAAAAGGTCACCCGCAATCCCTCCGTAAAAAAAAAAAACAAGACCTCAGGAAACTGCCCTCACGAGCGGACCTCGAGAGCTCTCAGGGAAACAAATAGAATCCCTGCTGCCACGGTTACCAAGTTTACCAACATGTCTCTATGGCTACAAATTACCAAATAGCGCCCCCCCACCCCCCCCACCCCCCTCCCCGCCCCTCAGCTGAGAGGCAGAGGCAAACAAAGAGGAAGAGGAACTGAACTTGGTTATCCCTCGCTGAGTAGATTACGCAGCACTGACATAGAGAAACATTTCACTGGATATTTCATTGGTTAAAAAACAAATAAGGAGCCTAAAGACTGAGATAACACGATCCATATGGCATATTTGGGAGGTCACTGTCAGTGTGCCAACATGGGGTAAAGCAGTACAATGGAATTATCCCGCGTAGCATGCATAATTCCCCCTTGTTACGGCAAACGAGCGGCGTGCACCCCTGTTATTTGGGGGTCTCTATTGTTGCGGTGGCGCTGCTCATTATTATGGGGTGTCTGGTTCAGGCCAACAGAGAGGCTTGCGCCACCGAGGTCTCTGTGGAAATCGGCGAGCCCATCTCACTGCTTAGCAACCAAGCCCTGGGGCCTGTTTTGCACAGCTTAATTCAGATGAGAGTGCCACGCACAGGATTGGCTAAGATCGTCCACCCCCCCCCCTCACTGACACACACACACACACACACACACAGACAAGAACTCACAGTCCCTATCTCGCCCTCCTTCGCTGCAGCCTTACCTAGTTTATCTCCTCTGCTCTCTCACTATCTTTCTCTATCTACATCGTTCTTCTGCGCGCCTCAAGCCGACACTCTTAATAAAGGTGATTCTACCCGACCGCGATGGCACCGTGAGCTTTGTATCTGGATTCGGTGCCATAAGGAAGACTGAGATAGCACTAAAGCAGTGATGCCAGGTCTACACGTAGCAATTATTGTATTATCAGTATGATCGAAACCCCTACATGTACAATTATTTACACATATAAAGGACTTTTTCCCAGAGTAGCGACGCGGTGTGGAGCTGATTTGGAACTAGTCATACTTTATATGTCTGTGGATCTTCCAGAAGTGACCCAATCACATCTCTGCTGAGGCGTCATTGCTACCACTGATAACCTCTTACACACTTAAACACTTGGTAACTGTGTGTTACAACTTTGCTTTGGCACGGTGTGATTGCGCTCTCCCGTGCTTTTTGTATCATACTTACGTCTTATTATCTCTGCTTTTTGAATCTAGTGTCTGTCTGCAAGAGACAGATTTTGATAACAGAATAGTCCAAATAGTCCACTGATTCCTACACTTCCCTTTGCTGAGTGTCTTTCCCCCTCTTAAAATCTTAAAAACCCCCAAAAAAGAAAAGAAAAAGCCGGATTTCAATTACTGTTGTGTTGTGTCAGTAGAGAATACCAAAAAGATGGATTCATATTGATGTGAAGGCAAAATGTTTTGATTTAAAACCAACATCGTGATTTAACACCTTTGAAGAACTCTCCAGTTTCTGTGACTTCCACTTTCTTCTTTTGCCTCCTTCCCACTCTCTCACCTTCCCTCTCTTTCTCTCCTGGCCTCGTCTCTCCACCTGTATCCTCTCTATCTATCTATCTATCTATCTATCTATCTATCTCTCTATCTCGCTTTTTTCCACCTCACTTCGTTAAGTGGGTGAGAGTGGGACGAGCGAGGAATCGACAATGGCGGCTGTGACTCAGCCAGCCAGCTGCTGCAGAGTTGTGACGGTAATGAGGACAGGGTCAGTGCATAGAGACAGACTGAGCGACAGAGGCGCACAGACGAGGACAGAGAAGAGGAGAGAGGAAGGGAAAGACAGAGAGGGAGAGAGAGAGCGATAGCAAAAGGGATGTGTCTACGAGGTAAAGCCGGGTTCATGCGGGGAGTTAACAGCGAGTGAGACGGAGAGAGTGTGAGGAAGGGAGAGAAGTGGAGAGAAACTACAGCATTGAAAGCCTCACATGGAAAGTACTGAGCTAAGCAACTTCTTCCTTCACACTGGGGCTCATGTAAGTGCATGTGGAACAGTACAAGTTGGACGTTCATGTGAGGATACCCAAAATAAATTGTGGGATTCTGCTATATTTGTGTGGATGCTTTCAACAGGTGGCCAACATATTAACACTATCCGCCTACAGTTTAACCCTTTGGACCCATTGTGGTTTTTGCAGCCTGGTCTCACAGAATTCCATGAAATGATCACGAACTGTTAACACCGCATTACGTGGTGGTGGCACGAAATGTGTGGCCACCACGGAAAACAATGCCAATGTAAAGTCAATGAGAAGATGACGTAGCATTAAAAGCGACTACGGTAGCGAGTAGTATGAAAGCCCGAAAATCCGCATAGGGAGGTTGGTTGGGGTGGTGGATGGGTCAAACACAGGACTTTGACCCAGGAGACCGAGGATCGTGTCCCGCGTGTCACGTTTCCTAAACCCAACCGTTGGTTTCTTCTTTTACTAAACCAAACCGTCCCATTCTTCTTTTCCCTTAACCCAACCGTCCCGTTGTTGTCCCGCATCCCGTTATTTTTTTCCTAAACCAACCGTCCTGTTGTTGTCCCGCGTGTCATGGAAACGTAACCCCACCCACGACCTTTTTCTTAACTTAAGGGGCCATGTTCATTTCACGGAATTCTTCCGTGGGCCCATCATTTTCAGTAATTAAGGGGGGCTTTCACACCTACCTCATTGGTTCCGGACTTTCGGACTTTTTGACTTTAACCAAAATTACACAGTCCTATCAAAAGAGGTAATCTTGGTCTGCATCAAACTGAACTATGTTCCGGTTTGTTCGATTGTGAAAGCATTTTTTTGGATGGTTGGAACTTTGGGACCAAATACAGGAAGTTCTAGCAGTCTATAGTCGTGTTATAGGAGAAGCGTATAGCTCCTTTAAGGAACAGCTCAGTGCTCAGTGTGTATGTAGTGAAGACCATATACGGCTGTCGGCTATCGGAGCAGAGAATACATTGGCAGTTTATGGAGTAAATGTACAGTGTAGGTTTCAGTTGGTCTCTGACTAAATGCTACAGCTCCTCAAAACTCAAGTAAAGTTTCTGTGTCTTGCTTCTCAACAACGCAACCAAACAAAAATAGCCGTGGCAGCACGGGGAGAGCAGCAGTCAGTTGGAAACACACAGACAGCAGAGAGAGGATATGAGAGGACGGGGAAGCCTGTCTACAAACCAATCGATTTCAAGTATCGGGAGACGCGGTTCACGTATGTGATGAAGACAGGATGTAGTTATGTCATGTAGAGCTATTTAGTGCGCTTGCCTAACTGCAATGTGAAACCAAAACTAACCAGATCAAATGTGTACAATGCAAAAAAAACATGAATATTGTTTTAGACTTTCAGATGTACACCTGCCATCTTGTATTGCCAGCCCTTCCTCCACAGCGCTGCGAAGGAAGGTCTGGCTCGTCCACACAGCATTCCGGGACGGGAGAAAAACGTGCTCTGGTTTATTGGCATTTCTTTAAAACAATCACAATCGTCTTGGGTGGCGCTAAGCGCCGGACGGAGCAACGGTGCGTCTGCAAAATAGCCTCGGGAAGGAACTTGTTTTGGTGGAACATGTGTATGTTCAAAGGTTGTTTTAGTTGTGCGACAGATTTACCCTGCAGAGATCTGAGAATCCACTGGAGTTTAAAATTCCACCACAAAATAAGCGTAAGGTGACGGATATCCGGCGGCACCGGAAATAAATCGTCGTTGATGTAGACTATTATTGTCATATGCACAGAAGCAGTCGTGAGCAATGATCGAAAGTAGAAAATGGGAATCTTATATCAAATACACTTCTATTACTGTATTTAACCCATCCTAAGTATTAGGAGCAGTGGAAAGGTATATCTACAACGTCCAGGGAGCCTGGGATTTGATCCCCCAACCTTGTTGTTGAGGGGCAACCACTCTACCTCTGAGCCATAGCCACCCATATATATATATATATATATATATATATATATATATATATATATAAAAAATACATATAAAACATAAAATGTAAAAAGTTATTTGTGGTCAACAGAAATTGATAAATGAGTCAATTGTAATATAAAAAGGGATTTTTGTAAATGTCGTTATGAGAAGTAATAAATATATACATTTATACAGAGATGTAACCAGGTTGTAAAACATTAAGTAAAGTATATGGTAATATAAGTGACAGCATAAGCTTTCAAAGGTACATCTTCAGTCATTTCTGACATTGTATAAGAATACCCTAAATGCAGTTCATCATCAAAACAAACTAATCCCTCAGATGTGAGCTGATTTTACTTTTTATTGTCATAGCTAATTAAAGAGCAAAGTAACTTTACATAATGCATTGTTACAATGTATGAAGTAGTGACTCATTGCAGAAACAATATCAGCTCGCACACTGTTTGGCAGATTAGTATCTCTGACCGGTTTATTGGAGAAAGAGAATAGCATTTCACAGTGTGTTGTGCTGAGAAAAGTAGTAAAATGGAATGAGACAGTGGCGACATGGACTCCTACTATAGACACAGCGTTTAACATCTTCATGCATGGCAGCTCAATTACCTGAGTGTAATTGCAATAACTCCAATACCTCTGCAGTCATGCTTGACAGTTTCCAGACCAGGTCCTGTAATTGCAGGTTGATATATGCAACTGGAAATCAAAGGGGGCTAGCGCGTTAGTAGAGAGAACAGGTAGGCTATGACTTCCACGGCGGAGCGGTGAATCGCTAATGCAATAAAAGGCCGGAGTTATTAGCCGAGTTGTGAATGGCAAATTGGTGTGAATGCCAAATCGTCAGGGTTAGTATTGAATTAGATGGAAAGGGAACTGGTAGGTGGGGACTGGGGACAATGGATGGTGTTCAGCTGTGTCAGAGCAGGCTGGGTCTCATTGTAATGGGAGGGGGTGCTTAAATGCTGTCAGCAATTACAATGCAGATCCACTTTACTCTTTGAAAACTCTCTACATCAGGAGCAAAGTGCTGGGTCAGTCCAGGGCTCAGAGTTGTTTACAATGAAGGCATGGGTGTCTGTGAATTTTCAATCCAAGAAGATTTAGCATGGCTTCAAGGAGAGATGATGAACTGATGGATGGAATCACTTGGTATAGTGATTACTGAAGGAAGTTGTTGCAGGCTCTTGACCTTTTCAGCCTTTAAGACCTTGGCATACAGGAAAAACAAGTAACAATTACAATGTTATGTCCAGTCTGCTATGTGCACTTTGCATAGTGTTACATGTCGTCAAAATGTACACAAAGCACAGAAGGCAGTATGTAGGGGGGTCAAAATGTGCCTAGTCTATATCGACAACGTTTACATTTGTGAGGACTATGGTTAACTGCTCCTCAGATCTCTGCAGGGTAAATCCAGACAGCTAGCTAGACTATCTGTCCAATCTGAGTTTTCTGTTGCACGACTAAACCACCCTTTGAACAAGCACGTTCCACCAAAACAAGTTCCTTCCCGAGCCTATTTTGCAGAGGCACCATCATTGTGTCCGGCGCTTAGCTCCGCCCACGACGATTGTGATTGGTTCAATGAAATGCCAGTAAACCAGAGCACATTTTTCTCCCATCCCGGAGTGCTGTGTGGACTAGCCAGACATTCCTCCGCAGCACTGTGGAAGTAGATCTGGCAATGCGAGACTAAAATGTGCCCAACAGCATATTTTTTTGCCCCTGGGCCCTTTAATGGGTTAATCCAGCCATGTTAGCACCATCCCAAAAACTTCTGCTACTGTTTCCTGTACCTTCCAGCCGTTACAGCACCCTTTGGGAAAAGTTTACATCAGGCGATTTCACCAATGCCCACCATAGCTTTATGTTTAACCAAGTCATAAGCATTTCCAATGAAAGCTGTTTTGGACTTATCTGAGATATATCTTCGTCTTAGAGTGTTTTCTTGGTTTAGCCACAATTGGATTGAGTAGACTGCACAATCCTATAATATCAACACAACCATTAGGTCTTGGTTGCTACCCAGTCTGTAGTTATTGTCTTAGATCATTTGCAGTAACAGCTGTCTTTATAATTTAGTTTTTCATTGCTTTGGCACTTTTGGTCCACTCGTGGTCGAGTTTTCTTTGGGACCAACGTGTGTGTCAAAAAATGCAGAACAAACACTGCTTTTGATTGATTGACGGCTGCGGAGTCATGTGTGACCAGCCTGTATAAAAATCAGTCGAAGTTCCATCAAAAAGACCACACTTAGCGCTACCGCTCCACTTTATTGTGGTTTTAAGGAAACCGGAGACGATGTGCGGTTGAGCCGGGCAAGCTAAAGGGCTTTGTGTGATTCCAGCATTCCTCCATATGTCTCGGGACGGTCCAAAACCACAGGGCCTGACACAAGTAGCGGTTCCAGAGTCAGCTGCCAAGATCCACTGTGAGGAATATTCCTGTTCTTTATCCAAGAGCGCTCCATTAGGATTTACAGCAGGGGAACATAAAGTACTCAGAGAGAATCCCTGTCCAGAAAAGGCCAAAACAGACAGACTTATGACAGCAGTAGTCCACCAAGGAAAGAATTGGACCTGAATAAGTCTTTTAGAAACGTTGGTTACCAGAGGTATGTTTATCAAAACAGTTTGACCCAAAGACATTCTAGAATTCTGTCAGTGGATCGAGTTATGCAGACTACTTTGGAAAACTATGCATATTTTATTAGTATGTAATCTTGCCATTTTATTCACATTTGGATAAAACAGTTGTAAGCCTAACACAGCACAGACAGTAGGCACACCACAATTAGATATAAACACCAGAGTAGCCCTGTCCAGAAAATGACTGAACAACAACCTTACGGAAATCATCACAGCTGTTACCTAATTGTAACAACTGCATAGCCAGCCACAATACAAAAGTACAAGTACCATGAAGGATCACGGACACCATAATCACACAAGAGCGGCAGGAATTACAATTGCAGCTTGGCCTCATAGTGGCAGTATCTTGAATTCATACTTATTGAGCCCCCCCCCACACGCAGCAATTACACTTCCCTTAACAGACTGTTAGGAGAGGGAGGGAGGAGGGGAGGATGAAGAAGTGTGGCGGCATGCTAGGAATAACTGTTGGCCGAGGAGCTAATAGGCATGGAATGATGACAGATATCATGGAGTGGACGCCTCGCAATGACTGGGAAGGAATTAATAAGCAGGAATGGGTTAATAGTGCATTAAGAGCCAGCAGGAGAACGGTGGGAGAGAGGAGGGAGAGGCTTCTGAAGTCAGCTGTGAGTAATCAGCCCATGGCAAGCCTTCGACGATTACCATAACAGAGCAATTGGACGTGAAAAATGGATAATAGTATGGACATAGAAGTGTGGGACTGTGTGTATGTGTGTGTGTGTGTGTGTGTGTGTGTGTGTGTGTGTGTGTGTGTGTGTGTGTGTGTGTGTGTGTGTGTGTGTGTGTGTGTGTGTGTGTCGTGATGCCTGTGGGGGAGGAGTAAAATGCACAAATCCTACTGGCTCTACAATTGTAAAAAAGCAGAAGGTGGTGATAATTTGCAAACAAAAACACAAATGTAACCATAGTCTTTGCTTATTTTAGTAATTTTACAGCAGTCATTGAACTACAGGGATTAGCCTGAGACTCTGTTGTGTTGATCAGCACATGTATTGTTATATACAATGACCTAAAATCTAAACCATGTCACATTTACATTAGGGCAACGTTGTGGAAAAACTGTGTGCCTGTAAAGATGTTCTTCCTATTAAGTCAGTTAAAAACTGCTATAACTCTCTTTTTTGAAAATAGGGGCCTCTTCATCCTGTATTCGTACAAAAAATACATAATAATAATAATAATAATATTAATAAAAATTATAATAATAATAATACCTTTATTAATAATCTTTAATAATGTAAGAGCTTTTCAAAAAAGTTCAAAAGTGCTTTACATAAATTAAAAAAGACAATTAGTAAACAAGTGATTATAAAAACAGCAGTAAAATCTATAAAAAGCAAGTCTAAAATATATGTATATATTTTTTTTTAAACTGACTTAAAATAAGCCAATGTGTTAGCTTCCCTGATCTCCCTCAGCAGGTCATTCCATAACGGCCAGGAATGGCCTGCCAGAGGATCTCAGGTTGCATTCAGGCTGGTGGTGGATGGAAAAAAGGTTTTCCAATGTTCTTGTAAGGAAAAATGTCATGGGCAGCTTGTCTTGACATTTACGTAGCCAATAATGATCCCAAGACGAACACTTCAAGACATGTGTGGGACAGGAGTCATTGTAGCTTTAAAGGTCTTTTCTGTGTTCGTTACCGTAAAATGAGCTGTTTGTATCTACACAAGGAGCGGGTCCTCTTCCACGGAGTCCGCCATGTTGCATAGCTACGTTTTTACAGTAGCCCAGAATCGTTCTTGGCACACGGTAGGAGCTTCAGTTGGTTACAATCTGCAACCTCACGGCTAGATGGCAGTAAATCCCACATGCTGAACCTTTGAATTATGTGAAGATGTTGTCCTGTAACTTAAAGTTAGCAAGCTAGCTAGCTAAGAGAGCTATTGCGACTAACCAAGGTAGCATCTTCCCGGCTGGCTAGAGTGTTAGCAGTTGGCTAGCCCTGTGAGTAGTCATTACTTCTGGCAACATAGACTGTAGTTACTTCATTAAAGACAGATTAATTTTACTCTGCCACTTTCTGGTGTGACCAGAAGAACAGCAAATTTTCAGCATTTTTCTAGAGGCTGAAAGTGGGCCTTTAGACTTGTACAACTCCAGATTGACTTTAATTTTTAAAGTTTTAAAGTATTGAATGTGGAATATGTCATTTACGGGATGGATTATCTAACCACAAGGCCACTCTGCTACCATTTCCTCGAAACTTTTGAGATTCATTCATTTTGACAAAGCCACTTGTGTTTCTTCTCTCTCTCGCTCTCTGTCTTTCTATCTGGCATGTTTCCAGTGTCCAAGGTGTATGGAACTGGAAGACATTACACAGCTATGGAGCAAGGAAAATACTGAGAAGCAAGGTTATGATATAGCTGAAAATTGATATGTCCTTGGCTTTACACCATTTGCTTCCAGTGTGTGTCAAGAGAAGCGTGAGACGTTTCATATCGTATGATGATTCCTTTGGTCGGGCTATTATCCCCCCCCGATCAGTCCATTTATCTCCTCTAATCAAATGGACGTTCATCCCTGGGAAGAGAGAATATCCAGCCACGTGGATGTTCAGTCATTATATGATAGCTCAATCATAATGTTAATTTGAAGGGTATTATTGGACAGGCAGATGGCTGTAACTGAACACGACTAGAAAAAGAACTTCCATTATCAGCTATCCCACCTTCTCATTAAAGTAATTTGACTTTCTGT
Source organism: Zingel zingel (assembly GCA_023566125.1). NCBI lineage: Eukaryota > Metazoa > Chordata > Actinopteri > Perciformes > Percidae > Zingel > Zingel zingel. The sequence continues at coordinate 4,655,715 of CM042326.1, read as the reverse complement.
TCTCCGTTTGTGAAATGTGTGTGGACAATGCAATATATATGTATAATACGACACACCTGTGCCGTCGCACAATGGAATGCAACCGCTGAAATAGGAATGGCTTGTCTGCAATGCTATTTCTGTAAATCCTCACCAGATTTAATAATGGTAGGACCATCGCAAAATGCAGGTGTTGCGCCTTTAACCTTCATAGCAACTCACAGATAGAGTAGGGAGGAGATGGTGGTCACACAGCCATGGATAGATAAGACATGGTGACTGGGAGATCAAAGATCAATAGGGGAAAGTGGGGTAATATGAGCCAAACTTTACTTCTGTTGTCCTCTGGGCAAGAAAAAAATTACACAGAAGTACAATGAAAACATCTACCCTTATTTGAGGATGTCTAGCATAGGGGTAAGTTGATCCGAGTCAGTGGGTTAATTGAACCATGTTGGGGTAAATTGATTTTTTTTTTTGTATTTTTAAACCTGATCAAACAAAATAAATAAATAAATACTTCTTACGTATTACAAATAACCTTATTTCTTTTCAAAACTTAACTTCAACGACATGAAACCAAAACCAACCAAATAAAGTTAATTTTTTTGAATATTGTAATGTTTTCCATTGGTGAAACATTTTAAACATTTCTGTTAAATTGAAAGGAAAGCATTTTCAACAAAAGAGTCCTGAATATGCAATATGAATATGAAATTACTTTTAATATTGAGTTTGCCAGGGTAGGGTTTTCTGCTCTTTGGCAGTAACACCCAGCATCACACTCAAGCTGGAATTATACTTCTCCAAAGATACCTGTAAACGTCTCCGTAGGCCGACTCAACCGTAACGCTCTGATTCTCCCCTCCATTGTCGGTCACATCCTTAGCAGTCGTTCTGTACCCTGCCTACAATTACATTTGACAAATCTATTCTATGGTAACACTTTATTTTATTGGTCTATAATGTCCTAGTCTGGATCGATAGTCTGGATTCGATTCCAGGATAATCGCCGGATGTCCCTCGCTTTGCATAACTTTGTTGGAGCTAGCAAGCTACACGCTGGAACTGTCAAGTTTGGAAGTAAAATTTCGATCTTGCGACAAGGCAGGCTTGGTTCTTTCGGGGAATCCTTGTATAGATTGACAAAGAATGTTTAACTTTGTTATTTAGTAGCCAACTGGGACGTTTTGGGACCGATTGCTGTGGACAAAGTAACGTTACACATGGTGATACACTGGTAAGAGCAAATACCATTTAACGTTTAATGTATCCAGCTAATTTAAATAGCTCACATTACTGTATTGTGTAAACAGTTAAAGGAGAAATCCAGCGCAAAATGAACCTAGGGGTGAATAACAGGTGTACCGAGTCAACCGTTCTCTGGGATAAGTTTTCATGCTAATCGAATGTGACCAGTTTTAGCCCAAACCGCTAATTAGCTTATAACGCTAGTCCTCAGGGCACAGGTAAAGTAAAAATAAATCTGTGCTTAAGCTATGTTACTGGTTACTGGTTACACGGCGTTCGCCGTTCAACTGGTTGTGACTGTTTTCCCAAGATGGCGCTTGCCTGTATGTTTGAACGTTACTGTCTTTATAAACTATCTTTTTAATAAACTGTACACTTACAAAGTTGTCATTGCTTCGGTTTACATGTAGGGACCCTCATTATGCTACCGTGGAAGTGTGGTGCTATTTTGAGCCTTGTTAGTGGTATAGAAATAGCGATTTCTTTTTATTTTACCAGTGCCCCGACGACTAGCGTTATAAGCTATTTAGCGGATTGGGCTAAAACTGGTCACATTCGTTTAGCATGAAAACATATCCCAGAGAACGGTTGACTCTGTAATCATGTGTTATTAACCCCTAGGATAATTTTTCACCGGATTTCCCCTTTAACTTCATTTAATATTATATGTGGCATTTTCTTAATCAGGGTGCAAATGTTTCACAAAAACAAGTTCCCTTCCCGAGATTATTGTGCAGAGCCAGCGTTGCTGTGTCCGGAGCTTAGCGCCGCTAAACTAGTAATGTCCTAATCATAATTGCTTCTTAAAATAAACAATGGAGGTAAAAACAGAAACAAATATCACATACTTGTTTCTTGGTATTTGCAGTACAAACAAGTGGAAAGATATTTGCAACCCCTAAATGACACGACATTTAAAAAATTGTTTTTTATCTCAACTCAGTTAAAAAATCAGAATAGAGAAATAGAACAGGTATTCTTATCGAATGGTATTCCCATTTTGGGTTAGATGCCCGCCATCCAGGGAAGCACATTTTAAGATCTGTGAGTATACATTACTGCATATAGTCTGGTAAAGAACAAGTGCAGCTAGGGAAAACAATACAGTTTCTAGAACTCTAGAATGGAAAAGAGTCAGCCAAAAGTCACCATAGTTATACAACCTTCCACCCTGTTGTCTAGTGCCAAACCAACTTTTACTGTACACAAAATGCTGCATTGGCTGACAACCACCTCCAAACAAACTCCAAAGCATCACTTTTAAGTAACAAAGAAAAAGGAAAAATGCAGTAGCAGAAAGCCATGAAGTGCAACAAAAGAAGGCTTTTTTTAGATACCAATGAAAGAAATCACATGTGCCGACTGCTCGTTAGCCACATTCACCTTACATAAGGGCCCTTTAATTTGAATTATTTATCACTTTTTGAAGCCTGATGAGTCACTGGCTGTTCTGCTCTCTGTCTGTCCGGTGTCGCCCACACCATTGCATTAAGACCCCGACTCCAAACACTGAGCAGGTGGCTGAGAACATTAGGTGGCCATGGATCACATATCAGCACAAACAGCACATCGCATATTCATAAATTACATAAAATATGGACAATGAAGCGAGCCGAATGTAGGGCAGCGGAGTTAGAGGGTGGGAGCGTCTCAGTCTGCCTGCATCTGGGTGTGTGTACCCCTCTGTGTGCATGTGTTTGAGTGTGTGTGTGTGTGTGTGTGTGTGTGTGTGTGCGTGTGTGTGCTTATGGCAGTGGATTTAGAAACCTCTGCCTGCATGTGTCCCTATTCCATATGTCTCAGTGTTCAGTGAGTAAAGTTAGCCTCTGCCTGTGTATGCATGTTTCTCAGTGTATGGGTGTGTCTCTTAGCATTTCTGTGTGTGTGTGTGTGTGTGTGTGTGTGTGTGTGTGTGTGTGTGTGTGTGTGTGTGTGCGTGCGCCTATATGGGTGGCTGCTGTGGTCGCACTGTATGCATGTGCCTGTGTCCCTGCGAGTGTGTGGGCCTGTAAATAGCTGTGGCAGCTGTAACGCTACTGTAATGCTATGTGTGGTCCAAGAGGGGCCAGATAACCAGATGGGCAACACATCAGTGCCAACACATACAGCGATACAATACTAAACACACTCACACATACACACACACACCAGCAGGACCAAACCTCAGAAGGCCTCCTTTCAGGCCTGGGCCACGAGTAGAGCATCGGCAGTGCCCCTCTTCTGGGTAATAGTCTAGGCCCAGACAGCCTGGCAGCAAGCAGCCGCTGGGCCATACGCATTGCCAGCTCAAGAGCGCTGGGAGGCTGACAGTGTGAGTGAGAACTCCCCTTTCTCTGGGCAACACATGCTCTGATCAGCGCTTGTGAGAGTTTGGGAGATTTGTACCAAGTTGCAAAGTTGTCTGCTTGAAGCATATTGTGGCCGGCTCAAACAAAAGCTTGTTGTTAGCCAAGAAAAAAAAAGTTCAAAGACTGCATGTGTGTCCGTGTGTGTCCGTGTGTGTGCGGTGTGTGTGTGTATATATTGGCGTCGACAGATGTCGAGTACATGATGGTCCCCTGTGTAAGAGGACGGGAGATTCTGTCTTACCTGGGGCTGCTGTGCAGCTGTCCTGAGCTGATCGCTGTCCCTACCACAGACACTGACTTGGGGGGTGTGTGTGTCTGTGTGTGTGTGTGTGTGTGTGTGTGTGTGTGTGTGTGTGTGTGTGTGTGTGTGTGTGTTTGTGCGTGCGCGCGTGTGTGCGTGCGTGCTTGTGTGTCTGGGGGCAAGCAGGGAGTATTCTGCCGCTTTTTTAGCTCTAATAGGCAGCTGGGGCCTTATGTTCTTTTTTGCTTCCTCAAACCATGTCTGTTGTCTTTAGATACAATAATAATAATAATCATATTTTCAAAGTTTTTGCTGTCATTTATTATCTTTTGAAAAGAAAGATTGATGTCTGCACACTCACCGTAAACGGTAAATGTATTGATATTAAAAGAAAAGGTGCTGTTGAAAGAACGTAGTAGACTTTGAGTTAGGATTAGCTGTCAGACTACATTATATAAATACAAATATGACCCACAAATCTATATCTCCTCACATATCCATCATCTTAGGGGTGAGCACTGAATGTTGAAGTGCAGGTAGGCGTTTGTAATATCTGATTGTTGTAAAGTTGTCTGGGTGCAGTGTTTGCTTTGCTTGCTTCATGAATGTGAAACAGTGTTCACCATGTGACGCAAAACAAATTTGAAAGTAATCTGACATCGAAGTGAATCTAATTTAGTCTAATCATTAATATAAATGTGTGTTGTACATGTAGTCAAGACTTCGGATACCTATCAACATGGAGGGAATAAAATAAAACATGATGATTTTGGAGTCTACATTATATTCATGTCAAAAATGTTAACTGGACAGTCAAGAACTCATCATATTCTTTTAAAAAGTACAACCAAAAAGAGGACAATGGCAACAGCAGTGTTAGAGACACATGTACAAACAGCTAAAAGAAAGAGAGTGATATAAGTGAAGTAAGCCAGACAGAGAGATGTAGAGAAGGAGAAAAAAAATAGCAAGAAATACAGATATTAAAATAAGATGGTGGAAGGAACCCCCCCCCCATGCCAAAACAACATGATAATGTATTTTTAAAGATGGGCTTCAAAAAAAAGCTACATGCCTTTTGGATTTACAGCCCGGCTATCAGTAGCCACAAGCTCTGGCGCGAGACGGCGTGACAGGTGTACGTTTCAGCAACTTAAACAGGGCGGATTAAGCCACTAGTGGCTCCTCTTCATATGCATTCCTTATGGGAGTTAAGGCCATTTGAAATGCAGGGCCAAAGGCAAGATTACCGGCTCATAGGCCCATGGAGAGAGGTGTGCTGCAACTAAAAGCCTGGATTTGAATAATTGTGGCAGGGCTTAGTGCCTGGAATCAGCACAGAACAGAACCAATGGATTATTACACACACACACACACACACACACACACACACACACACCAACTTTGGAAGGCTTTGACTTGTCTGACTCAATGTGTGTGTGTGTGTGTGTGTGTGTGTGTGTGTGTGTGTGTGTGTGTGTGTGTGTGTGTGTGTGTGTGTAAATGCATTGTTGGTAAGGGGTTGGTTCGTGTCATATCTGTCTCCATGCCATAATGCAAACACATGTGACTGATGTTCTGCTGCTCTGCTGTTTATTATCCACGTACAGAGCGTGTGTGTGTGTGTGTGTGTGTGTGTGTGACAGATCATACTAGTGCTGGCCTGAACTTGTGTTTGCATTGTGTGTATTTATGTGTGAGCGTACTTGTGTGTATAAACAAGTGTGTAGTTATAGTGGAAATGGTTTTATTTGTGCACATTTGCTTCTGCACGAGTGTGTGTGTGCGTGCGTGCGTGCGTGTGTGCGAGTGTGAATGCCTCCACCTAAACACAGCAGAGCCACTGTTCCAGCTCCGTACGTTTTGACACTGGTTGAAGGCTTAGCAGCGCTCGAGGTGCCAGACAGACCGACAGACGAAAGGAGGGAGGAGAAGAGATGACGAGGAGCTTCGGGAAGAAATAAAAAAGAGGAGCGGAAAGAATGGATAATGAAGGGAAGGATGAGACGTGGTCCCACATGAGTTTGCGGCAGAGATAGTGAGGGGAGAGGTTTAATGTATTCAACCAGTTTTGAAAGGGAGGGAGAGGCAGCAGGGCAGCAGGTATGAAAGAGTGGGGTACACCTCTGGGGGGTTGGGGGCAGAGGAAGACAGAAGCTGTGTTCGAAACCGTTCCCTATTGTGGAAATAGTGCACTACAGTATATAGCGTGTTCGCCATTTTGTAGTGGTGTTCCAGTTCTCCGAGGTTAATTTCATTCGAGGGTATTTTATAGGGTATTTTATAGTGGACTATATCGGTCCACTTTAAAATACCCACAATGTACAGCTAATGTGTGTGTACACATGATGTACCCTACATTTTACTCCCGTATACCACAGATGTGAACTGAACTCTATAGTGACATAGGGCCTAATAACAGAAGGGAAAAAAAGATGGCCAAGAGCTCAGAAGTGACATACAATAGAAGCATACGATAGACGTCACAAATGATCAATTTCAAGATGTAAATGTGCAAAAGCGACTGTTAGGAAGTCCATTTGATGTGTCAGTGATCATATCCCACCCACCGACGGACTAAAGTGCACTGAGACCCCAGAACCCCCGACATATGCAAAACAGCCGAGTGTGTCCTCACTTTTTAAATGGTGTGAGCGACACTTTGAATAGAGGCAGCATCAACACCTGCTGCCATAACTCCACCAAGGAGAGTTGGAGAGACAATTGGGCAAACACCAATTGTAACACTCCAGAGATGTTCTGACACACACACACAAACACACACACACACACACACACACACACACACACACACATACATACAAATACCATAACAAAAGGTTGTTCTTTTTTCAGCTGATCCCAAATGGAGTAACATGAATATGGCTGTCATGCTGGCCCGTAACACACAACTCTGAAATGTGTGAATCTGAAATGGCTCATACTGTGAAAACAGTTGTGTATTGTCTTCTGAGGCTCTGAAAGAGCTTTGTCAAGTCTTCTTGGATGATAATGTCATCCATATTACCTCAGACCTGAAGACTACAAAATGTATAAAAGTCTGCGTTGACAATGTTGTCAGAATTTAAAAGACGTTGGCATTTACCAGTAACCTGACGCACCAGATGCTTTGTTACATAGTACCAGTGAGAGGCCGTCACTGGAGACGGTTTGGTAAAGGGCAGGCACTTTCAAAAAAATACCTGGCAGGTGATTGGATGAACCATCTGTCTATCACGTCCGCTACTGCTGTTTTGAACAGTCGCGGACATCACACACACACACACACTTAAAACCACGGCCGTAGCTGCCAGTAGCTCCTCACCGGACCCTGATTGGTTCGGTCCTCTGCTGTTTGGACACAAACACATTACTTAAAGCATGAGAAGATGGGCTTTCGTGTGAAATGTAATCCCGCGATTTTCGCATTATTTCGCGAGAATCCAGCTGCCCTGCAAGGTGAATTTACTACGCAGGGAGGGTCTAAAATTAAAATGTTGGATCTTGTTTTTAGAGGTTGGCTACAAACTAATATTAAGGACATCAGAGACCTTTCTCTTTTCTCTCTCTAAACGTCTCCCAACTTGTAGAAGTGCAACAAATCTATGCTGGGACCGTTTAGCTTGGTGAGGCACAAGAGACAGACTTTTTTTAAAGAATGGTCAAAATTAATAGAAAATTTAAATTATCTTGTCTTGTCCAGCAGTATGCATATCTGAAAGTTATCTTGATGGCTAAAAAATGAAGTGTATGTTGGACTAGCTTGTAGTTGGACAAAGGTCAAAGGAAACTAAGCTGACCGTCCCAGCAAACCAGATCTCGGAGCTCCCCTGCTATCTGGAACAAAACTGTAATAGCAACGCAAACAGTCTCATCCATTGACTGTGTGCCTTTCTCTGGGACCCTGTTAGCCACTGAAGACAATGTGTTACAGTCAGGAAGCCAGAATAATATGGAATAGTAATTCGTGAAAGAAAATGACATGATTTGAGATTGAAATGGGGCAAAGAAGATGGGCGAAATCACTCATTTCATACCCTGGCACATGAGCTCGAGGGGATCTTTGATGAGAAGGGCTATTTCAATCCTACAATTGGAGAAAGGGAGACTTGGGCCTATTGTGTGAAGTATGAGGAGCACCATGACCCCCCCCCCCCCAAAAAAAGGGCATTTTTATTAAGATGTGACTGTGCTGTCCCTATTCTTATTCTGGAGTGGATGATGATGCAGCCTTCTCTCTCATCTCCGCACTGGACCCTGTCTTTTTCACAGATCCCCAGACGGAGTCATGTAAATCTATCAAGTCATCTGAGAGAAGCACAGGCTTTGGGTGTGATAATGACTTACTGAGGACTACCAATGGGGAGAGGACGTGCCTGACACACACACACACACACACACACACACACAAACACACACACCAATGCATGCATGCACATGCACACACACTGATGTACCATCCACACCTCTCTACTCCAAGTCAGCTGAGCAATCTCCACACTCATGTAGTCTCTAACCCCCCGCATACTGTGCCAGCTGCAGATTGAGGTGGCAGCACCCGTCATAATGCGTTTGGGGGGGGGGGCATTGCCAGTCCTGCTGGAAGCCTGCGGTACCCAGCCTGAGCTCCAGGTCTCAGTGGGTAGCTACGGGGAATGGGCCATCCATGGTGGTAATAGAGTAAATAACTCAAATGAGGCAGAGTGTGAATTACTTCTCTGATGGGCTGGAGGGGTCCCCGCTGTGAATCCGACCGGGGGGTCCAGCTAGGAAGAGCCTTGAAAATGTGGGGAAATAGGCCCGGGATGCGGCGAGGTAGCAGGAGGAGGGTGGTATGGCAGCGGGGATGGGGTGTGTGAGAGTGTTTAATACAGGTGATGATGGAGGGGGAAAATTGCTTGAGGCAACTGTGCCGCAGCAGGTCTGGACGAACAGTAGCTGCCCGAGGGATTGGACGATAGGATAGAAAAAAAGCGAGATTTGCACAGATGCATCCTGTCCTAAATATTCACTTTTTGGAGTTTGTGTGGGCTTTTTTCAGACTGTTCTCCTGAACTGTATGTCTGGGTATTTAAATCCCTTAAAAAAACTCACTCTTCTGTGACATACAGTGCAATAACAAAATCAAATCTCACGGGCTATGCATCGTATGTAGATATTATAGGACCTGTAGTCCTGTGAATCCCAGATTCCGAGCACACACACAAAAGAAACTTCAATGCCAAGGGATGATTGAAAACTACTTCAAAAATGAACCTGCAACCTTGGGCTTCAAAGGGAAGCATATTGCACGAACTAATACAACCAGGAAAATATATGAATAAATGTTCCTTCATTAGGTGACCTCGAAGTGGCTTACATGGTCATTTCTATTCCGTGCCGACCCTCAAGTTCACAGATGCCTCTGAGCCACCGATGGGCAAACAAAGACTTCAATGATAGTCCCACCGTGTAGGAGGACTCTAGTTATCATTTCAAAAGGGACAGCCCCCTTCACCATACCAACACTATACCAATGGGCAGAAGTTGCAGAACAAATAAAAGTCCAGTTGAAAACTTGCATCTTGCAATGGAAGACGTGGACCATCCGCCGTATGGAGTGTGTTGTGGGAAGTGGTTTTCCTGCTTGTGATCTTGTCCTGACCTTCCAGATCATCCATAATGTATCACAGCAGTTTGTAAAAAGGTATGAAAGGGACATCAGAAGGAAGTTGTTGGCTTGTCTGGCGCCGACAGTGTGCACCCTTGACAGGCAAATCTTTAATCTGTGTTTAGGATGTCAGTTTAGGGATGGCGAAGGCGAGAGCATTTCAGGAAAATGCTGCTCTGATGTTGCAGAAAGCCTGCCACTTGCCAGACATTGCGGGAGTTGGTAAGCAGTTGATTGACCTTACTCTCCCCCTCTCTTCCACAACCCTCACCCTTCATCAGAAGAACTGTGCTCTGACTCTCTATGGAAGTTTTCTGCATGGAACTTTCTTCCCCTTGCTCAGCAGAAGCCTTTAACTCACTGAATAACTGTCTTCTGGCAGCAACAGCAGAGCTGGACAAGACAGCAAAGACCCATGGGATGAAGTAAAAAAATAAATAAAAAAAGTCAAAAGAGAATCAACACACGGTCGCCCCCGCTAAACCACCACATAAAGTTATAACAGCAATGGCTTCCACGCCTAGTTGTGAGATCCGTTTTCTCCAGGTCTCAAATTGAAAACGGGCTCCCACATTGGAAGCTTGCTTAAAATGGAGCTCAGCTGGTGGTTGCAAAGCCTCCGGTAAGCAAGAGAGTTCCACTGAGGGAATATTTTTCTTTGTTTGGTTGGATTTCAGGTGGATAGGCAGTAAGCCATGTAGTGCGCAGGTATATCCGGAAGATATGAGATTCATAAACTCCCAGTTGCTGTGGGTTGCTGTGTTTGGGTTTCCTCTGTGTGGGTGCATATGTGTGTGTCAGTGTGTGTGTGTGTGTGCACACGAATGCAGGGAGAAACATGCTAATTCTCTCTCGTACACAAACAAGAAGGAGGACACGTAACGACATGTGCAAGGTGTGATTTTTGGGGGCGTCCATGCAGGGCTTAGGCAGGGAAGAGCAGGGAGGTAGAATGAAAATTGTTTAGTTGGAAAAAAAGAGTGCATTTATTTTATTCTCTTGCAACATTTTTTTTACAGCACTGCACATTTCTGCTGAGACAAACCAGAAAATGGTAGCGTGGACCTGCCGATAACAATAAGTGTTTGGAAAATTTGAGGTGTTGATCTTTGTCATTGGTGACACATAAGCATTTAAAAAATGCAATATGAAGAGAAGGTTGCTGACATCCTTTTGTTCCATAAATATACACAAAGTTGCACAAACTGCACATTAGAGCTGCAACTGACATCATCATCAATCAACAAATATTTAAGTCTATAAGATGTCAGAAAATAATGGGAAAAAGCCCATCATATTTTCCTAAGGTAACATCTTCATATTATTTTTGGCCAACAATCAGTCCAAATCTAAAGATATGCATTTTAAAAAACCGCAAATGTGGCTTTTTTTTGGCTTAAGACTGTTCACAATTGTGACAATTCCACTTCCAACACTACAACCATCCATCCCTCACACTTATGGGACCCTATTTTAACAATCTAAGCGCACGGCGTGAAGCGCCTGGCGCAGGTGTGTTTAGGGCGTGTACGAATCCACTTTTTCTAGTTTAACTGCAGCAAAAAGGGTCCGTGTGCCAGGCGCATGGTTCAAGAGGGTTGGACTTAGTGTCTTAATTAGTCATTGGTGTGTTTTGGGCGTAACATGCAATAAACCAATCAGTGTCATCTCCCATTCCCTTTAAAAGCCAGGCGCGTTTGGACCTTGACGCATTGCTATTATGATGGCGGATTTGCTAAGCAGGAAGGAGAGATTTTCAGGAGAAGATACTTATCTGCTTGTGCATGAAGTGGCAGTTTAACACTGCACTACACTATTTAACACTGTTAAATAGTGTATATTTAAAATAATAAAACATTCAACTACTTTCCGTTTTAGTTTGTACTTTTTGGTCTTTGGATTTTTTACACTCTCATGTGACCTCAATTTAACAGACATATTCAAACAACCCTTTTGTGCTGAAAAAGAAGACATATAAATGACTTGATTGTGCCTTACAATGTCACGGTTGTGTGTATTTTATGTTTGCAAGGTATGCTCAAATTCCCTACTAACTCGTTACCACTCCAAGTTTTTGTCGACTGTAGAGATGACCATAACTTTATTGACTCTGAACTGTGTTGTCGAGCTAACTTGCTTACAGAGCCTCTCCCTGAGCCCAAGAATGTGGTAGCCTTGGATGGAAGGTTGTTTGCTCGTGTCACTCACCGGACTGCCCCTCTGTCCCTCCAGCTCTCTGGTAACCATCACAAGGTAATTTCTCTGGTCATTATGCCCTCACCCACTGACCCCATAGTTCTCAGTCTTCCCTGGCTTAAGCTACACAGCCCTCATATTGACTGGACTACTGCTTCCATCATTAATTGGAGTACATTATGTCAGGCACAATGTTTACACTCAGCTACTCCCCCTGGTGTCCAGTCTCCTTCTGCGCCCCCCCAAACCCATTGATATGTCTACTGTTCCCTCTGCGTACCACGAACTCCAGGAGGTTGTCAGTAAAGACAGAGCCTTGTCATTGCCACCTCACTGTCCCTATGACTGCTCCATTGAGTTACTTTAAGATGCACCCCTACCTTCCAGCAAGCTCTATAACCTGTCCAAGCCAGAGAGAGTGGCCATGGAGCGTTACATCACAGACTCTTTGGCTGCAGGTCTCATCCGACCCTCCTCCTCACTTATTGGGGCAGGGTTTTTCTTCGTGGACAAGAAAGATAAGTCTTTGCGTCCTTACATTGATTCCAGGGGCCTTAATGATATCACTCTGAAAAATAATCGACTCCACTTTTGGCCCTTTGCACATGTCCACCGTCTTCTCCAAGCTAGATCTCCGCAACGCCTACCACCTCATCAGGATAATGCAGGGAGACGAATGGAAAACCGCTTTCAACACCCCTCTTGGCTTTTTTGAATATTTGGTCAGGCCTTTCTTAGTGTTCATGGTGGAGAAGGTTCAATTGAAGGCGGATCTTGCCAAGAGCCAGGCCTTGGCCGAGTGGCCAGCGTCCAGGAACATCAAGCCAGAGTCTGTGTCCCGTCAGTGTGCGCCTCCAGGGGAGGATTTGCATGAGGAGTCCATCTTCCCTTCTTCCTGTGTAATGGTGGGAGGTGGAGCGGGTGGTTCTGGAGGCTCAGCGTGACCAGCCAGCTCCTGATAACTGTCCTCCTGATCAGATGTTAGTCCAGCCATCTGCCATTCCAAGGGGGACATTCTTCCAAGATTGCCTGCCACCCTGGTTTTCATTGTCCACTCTCAATGCTCCAGCAGCATTTCTGGAGGCCGACTATGTCATCTGAAACCAGAGAGTTTGTCCCCGCCTGCCCAGTCTGCGCACACAGCAAGTCCTCTCATCAGAGACCGACTGGCCTACTATGTCATTCATTTTAAACCCCGGTCAATTTATGAGGACTATGGTTAACTGCTCCTCAGATCTCTGCAGGGTAAATCCAGACAGCTAGCTAGACTATCTGTCCAATCTGAGTTTTCTGTTGCACGACTAAAACAACTTTTCAACGTACACACGTTCCACCAAAACAAGTTTCTTCCTGAGGCTATTTTGCAGAGGCACCGTGGTTCTGTCCAGCACTTAGCCCCGCCCAAGACAATTGTGATTGGTTTAAAGAAATGCCAGTAAACCAGAGCACATTTTTTTTCTCCCATCCCTGAATGCTGTGTGGACTAGCCAGACCCTCCTCAGCAACGCTGTAGAAGATGGTCTGGCAATGGGAGACTAATGTCAAAGTTAAAAAGTATTGATAAAGTTGACAGGACGGAAGTGAAGAAAAGGACAATCGACAAGGGCACCTGTAAACAATCAATCCGGCGTTTTTTGGATAGATCTTAGGGTCAGATGTGGACTATATTTACCTTCCCGCACTCCCAAGAAATGGCTGCCGCTCACCCTCTAATGTAATTATAGTTGTTTGCCCGCTGTCGCATCTGAATGTCTGTTTGTCACTATCCAAACTAAACGCCAAATATCCTCCGCTTAATGGTGATTGAAATATGGCTGCTGCCTGTCTCGGAAACCACTTAATGTCAACATGTCAGAGGTATCAGGGGGGAACTAAGTCCAAAACCACTGGACTGTCAAATCATAAACGCCATGGGGGAACAGATTTCTCAGGGATCTGCAGGCGATGAAAAGAATCAGCCGAGGTTTTGACAGGGATTTTCATTTGGCATCGCTCATGTTTCCAAAATTAATCCCGCCACAAAATTATGGTTTCCTTTCATCCCCAAAGTCCCAATTCTATGGCTATAGTGTAGGGGAATCTCGAGGAGGAATGGGTAGGGGGGTCGGAAAAGAAAAAAAAAAGAAGCCAGGCGTTGTTCTTCTTTGATTTGATTTTAACGTTTCAACTTAGACAAGAAAAGAAGAAGAAAAGAAAAGGCAGAATCTAATCTTAACAAAGAGCAAATTACATTTTTTAAACGGAGGTTTTATTGTTTTATGCAAAGGCGGGCACCGGGAGAAAAGAGTTGCACTGACAAAGAGATTCAGTGGCTGGCTGGTAATTAAGCTACAAGTTAAGACATTTTAATTACTCCCGGGTGTTTTTTTTTTTCTCTCTGATGAAGATGGTGCAGCAGTGAGCAGGGAAATGGACCATTAACTATGTGGAAAAGCACACAGAGGCTGAGTAAAGCACAATTTGACTCCCTCCTTGGCAGTGCATGGACTCATTCTTCCCAGGTTATTGTTAGGGCACTTTCCAAAGCTTAACCATTGTGTTTTCACCTTTTAATTATGAATCCTGTTTAATAGAAACCTGCTTTCCATGTTTAATATCAGCGGTAGAAGACATAATTCAGATCCTTTAATTAAGTAAACGTCCTAATACCACACTGTACAAATACTCAGTTACACGTTTTAAAAGTTACTTAAAAGGTGCACTTTGAGTTCCTGCATGGTTTCAGCGCGATTTCATTTTTGTCTCAAATCGTAGGCATCTCTCCTTGATCCACTAGCTGCCTGCCCCCTGAACACACCGTGAAAAAGCCCGGTCTCGGGAGACAACACGGGGGTCGTAAACGTCAAGCCACTCCAGCCAATCACCGACAAGATGGTTGGGGGAGGGGCTTGGGGTTAGTGACAGTCAGTTAGTCATGACAGTTACGGAAACATGGGGGGACGGGCGAGCTTTGCTCTGTTTTGTTTTGAATTTACTTGGAACGTCAACAGAAGTGACCATGCAGGAACTCATAGCGCACCTTTAATTAAAAGTATGTAAGTATCATCAGGAAAATGTACTTAAAGTACAAAAAGTTTTTTTTTTTTGAAAAGTAAAAAATACCCTCACATTTCAGAAACTCGTTTAAAACAGTTCTGTCAATTAAGTTCTGTGTTTAATGGTCTAATCATTTCTGCTGGACTTTTAGGCCGTTATATTGTTCGGTAGTTTAATTTATAATAACATTGTATTTTATAAACTAACTTTTTTATAAAAAAAGTGCAAAATCTTCATTTGTAAAGTAACCAGTAACTAAAGCTGTCAGAGTCATGTAGTGGAGTACAAAGTACAATATTTCTTTCTGAAATGTAGCAGAGTAGAAGTAGGGAGTGGCATCAGAAGAAAAGACTCGTGGCGGGGTTGGTTCAGTGGGTAGAGCAGGCACACATAAACCTAGAAGTTTGTGCCTTGACGCAAAGGTCCAGGGTTCAAATCTGACCTGTGACAATTTCCTGAATGTCTTCCCCCTCTCGCTCCCCTTTCTCACCTAGCTGTCCTATCCATTAAAGGCGGAAAAGCCCAAAAAAATAATCTTTATAAAAAGTTGAGTACAAGTACCCCAAATTTGTACTTAACCCTTGTGTTGACTTCGGGTCACATTGTCCCGTTTTAAATTTTTGTTTTATATCAGAAAATATTGGACGAAGAAATAAGGGCTGAAAATGTGTAGAAGAAAAATGTAAAAATGTAAAACGTTGGAAAAAGCAAAAACAAATTGTGAAAAAAGGCGTCACAAATATCAGAAAAAAAAATTTTTTTTCAAGGTTGAAATGAAGACAACACATGGGTTGAGTACAATAATTGAGTATATGTACTTAGTTACATTCCACCACTGTTAAATGCCACAACCAAGCCTCTCAATAGCCTTTTCTGTAGCCAGCGTTTGAAAGCAACTGTGGTCAAGAGATTCATAACAGATGTCAAGAGAACAGAAATCCCTTTTTCTATACATGCTGGGAGTCGTCCAAAAGCTTCCCCGCAAATCTGTGGTTCACTTTGTCACCATAACGAGGCTTTAAAACCAACAATGGTTTGTCAGAGAGCATCAGAGTGGCTGCTCGCTCGCTGGCTGTTCTGTTGACCACCGGCTGGCTGCTCAAACTGACCATTTGTGTCTGTGCAGAGGGCAGCTGACCTGTTATTACTGGACCAAGCAAAGAGAAACTACTTCACTCCAGCTGCCTGATGACAGTGAAAAAACAATAGGAGGGTAAAGGTTTTCTGATGCACTTTTGTATTTGACCCGTTTTCAAAGATCTGTATCAAAAATATGGGATTCTTTCAACCAAATTGCCCAAAAATAACATGGATGGTTCCATACACGAAACAGGCTATAATTATGCATCAACATACGTTCCTCTGATCTTAATTATTAGCTAAAGTAATTCATAATTTCTGGGATTTTTTAACAAAAAATTAGGCATATTTTAACATGAATGAGGTTTATCGACTATGAATTCCAAACATAAGTGTAAAACTAGCGGTGATAAGTTGGAAAGAAGTTGGCTTAGAAGATTTTCTCTTTTGACCCGGGAAGACAACACAAGGGTTAACCCTCGTCGACCATGAACATTCTGGTAAAAATTGAAAATGAACTTTTTTTGGCGCATTTTTTCTGACGATTTTGTCGCTTTTTTCGATTGCTTTTGACGCTTTTTTAAACGTTTTTGTCAATGATTTCAATGCTTTTTTTTAAAAGTTCTTTGTCAATAAATGTAATGTATGTGACATTATACCTAATTTTTGAGTTAAAAAAAGCTGAAATTATGAATTATTTTGACTAATAGTCAAACTAATAGTTTTTTCCAACAGCTTACACACAATTTCCAAAACTGCACACGCACAATGCAAAATGCCTCACAACAATTCAAAATGCCATAAACACATCTCAAAATGAAGCATTTGCATCAAATGGCAAACACTTTTTTCATAATAGTACATTTCTTGTATTATCTTTGTGCAAAACAAAGTCTGATTTGATTTATAATGCTGAAGGAGTCATTAGATAGTTGCATATCTGTTCTCATTTCTGAATGTTTGAAGTATGGACGCCACTGTAAAACTACTCAAGATGGGCTTCTCTCATTGGTCAATCTGTGGTTGATCACATGATGAATAAGTGTGGCCCTGATCTCATCAGAAATGGCTCTCCTTTCTCTCCTCCTCCTCGTTGTCGTCCCCTGTCTCTCCCTCCTCCTCCGCTTGCACTCTATCTATTGTTGGCATCCATTGTTCAAAGCAGGTAATCTGACCTTTGACCTCTGTATAGGCCTATACTAAAGCAGTGATTGGTCAGTGTTCACTTAAGCATAATGTGTTTGCACATGTGAGCAGTGTGTGTGCACCCTGGTTAATAAGTGTAGCATTTTGATTGGTTGTGTTTGGAAAAGGAAAGCAAGTCACTTCCTGTTACATTTTTGTGTATTAGGTAGAGAATTGTGTGTAGTGTTTTGAAAAACAATGCCATTAAAAACTGAGTGAAAGGCTGAGAAATAGCTGGTATGGTTTTGGAGACTTGGTGTGTAGTTGTGCACGTTGAGTGAGAGGTTTCAAAAATTGTGTGGCATGAAACGGTTTAATGTGTAAGCAGTTGGAAAAAAACTGTAACTTCTTTCCAATAGTAAATCTTAGCACAACAGAGCAAAGTACAATAATTACACCAGCACTTTTTGCACATAGCACTTTAAGTCTTAGTCACTTTTTAACCATTGTGTGGTGTTCGGGTCTGTGGGTCCTGTTTTCAATGTTTGCTAAAAGAAAAATTATGCTATTTATTATTTCTTCCAACTCAAACTCATTGGCCTTGGCTCATTTTCTGTGAAGAACATAAAAAATAACTTATTTTCAATGACTGCATATGGTACACCCCGCCTACACATAACTATTACATACGAGGTGTTCGGGTCCACTGGAACCGAGTGTAATTATTGTGTAATAATTGTAGGTGCTATGAAACTTAACTTAACTAACTACTAACCTCCTAAATGGGCCTGCTGTGTGTGTGTGTGTCTGTCTATGTGTCTGTGTGTCTCTGTGTGTGTCTGTGCTTATGTGTGTGTGTCTGAGTGTAGGAATGTTGTCTTTCTACACCTGCTATTCCCACACAAAGTTACAACATTGTTACATTTCAAGCACTTTCACCTGTTCTGATTAAGTTCTAAGAAATAAACACCAATAATGATCAAAAATCTTGTTTCCATTTTTTTTTAACCTTTTTTATAATTGAATTTCCTTGTTTTCTCACAAAAATGATCATATGATCATAAATGTGTTCTCACAGGGGTAAATGGCAAATATGAACCATAAATGATGTATATTATAATAATAATAATTAAGCTAAAGTAAACATAAATTGTTATGGCTGTATTGATTTAAAAGCCTAATAATGTGGTGGGTCCACCAGATCCTGGAACATTGGCTGTGTAACAAAAATGTGAACACCACACAAGGGTTAAGAGGTAGTATTGTCTGTACAGTCACGTGTCCTTCCTTCATGTCCTAAGATGCCTAA
>CM042326.1:4622500-4632500 GCA_023566125.1 Zingel zingel | reverse complement strand
ATGATCTTTCCCTAAACCTAACTCCGTCAAAAGTGACGCCAATAGTCCTGACCAAGTGTGTTTAGATATAATGCTAAAGGAGACTTTTAGCGTCAATATCAACGCCAAAGGCACCTGACTAAGCGTCCGTATTTTACCTGATGGAAGTGAGAATGTGTTGGGTTGTGTAGTTTTTGGTTTAGAAGCCTTTATTAGTGATTTTTCACAGTACACAGTAGAGACTGTTTTCTTCATCCCGCTCCCGCCGAATTTCTGACCATTACCGCCCACACCCGCAACGTGTGTGTACACTAAACTCTGAGAATGTATGCCCGCACAATAATAGAGATGCATTGATTTTGTCTTCTCCTGTCACGCATGAGAAAACACGTTTTATAGGCTATTAATAATAATAACTTAGTTTTATCAAGAACTTTGCACCATCACACATAACAATATGATAAACCACATGAAAAACGGCATAATCTGCGTCGGAACAACATTTATTTCATTTAAAGCTGTGCACGCCTGCTGCTGGAGATGTTTTGTGTGTCTTGTATCGTGTGTGTGTGTGTGTGTGTGTGTGTGTGTCAGCTGAAAACACCATGTTGATGTGATCTTGCTGCGTTTTATAGAACCAATAAGGATAACCGAGGCTCTCAGATGCTTTCCTTCACCGTCTGTCTCAGTTTTACGCAGCGCTGTTAAAGAATATCGTTTGATGTTGTTTTCCACATCATTTATTGACTCCATCCTGTCGCTAGGCTACATCCCGATCCCGCAGTGTTTTCTTTTAGTCACTGCTAAATGTAACCGTAACATTAGCTACATGCTAACGCAAGCTATGATTTTGGTCGCTGATGTTGTGAATTTCTCCCCAATTTCAGATCACATTCCTGCTGGAACATGCCCGGTTGTGTGGTGTTTGGTTTATAAGCCTTTACTAGTGATTTATCAGTGAGCACAGATGCGGAGACTCAGAATCACTGACCAATCAAAGCAGGAGGGCACCCTGCTAGGTCACCTGTTCCTTACCGCAGTGGCCCGGGTTCAAGTCCGACCTGCGGCCCTTTGCTACATGTAGTCCCCCCCTCTCTTTCCTCCCTTTCCTGTATTTAGCTATCCTATCAAATAAAGCCCAAAAAATAAAGCAGACTGGGTGGGGGCTTAGTGAGACAGCGCTATGGGCAGTATGAGAAGTGTAAAAATGTAAGCATGTAAACATGTTCTAGTAGAAACGAGAGCATAATAGGTCACCTTTAATAGGAGTATTGGTCCCTATTTTCATTATTTTTTGTGATAATGAGAACACATTAGACCCTTTTAGGGTAAAGCAAAGTAAGTATCTTTGTTGTGAAAGATACATTCATATTCTTTTTTAAGTAAAAGTAGAAATGCCACAATCTAAAAATGCACCACTACAAGTACAAGTCCTGCAGTGCGGGTAACAGTAGGCTACATAAGTATAACTAGCAAAAGTACATTAAGCAGAAAAACGCATCATTTGGGTGTTATATGTTCTACTGCTCAGCAGCATTTTAGTGTTGTAGTTAGTTGAGGTAGGGCTAGTTTGAATGAGTTTATACTGTTGGGTAGTTACATTTATAACAGTGTGTTGTATTTGATAAGATGAGCATATGTTTTGATACAAGTACATTTAGTAAATATAGCTTTCAGATATATGTAGTGGAATAAAAATATATATATTTTTTATGAATTGTGAATTGAATTGTAGTAAAGAATATATGTAAAGTTGCATGAAATAAAAACACTCAAGTACAAGTACCACCAAACTGTAAGTCCTGTACTTCAGTTAGTATCTGATTGCATTCCACCAAACACAACTGATACAAAGTTTGTGACTTTTTTACTACTCAAAGTAAAAGCAGTATATAGGCCTCCTTCTTGTGTCTATGTGTCCACTCTCCTCAACGTCATCAATCATATTAGTGTTAATGTATTGATTGGTCATTAAAAGTATAAATTATTTTGACATTATGTCAAATGTCAGGCCCCTAATAGACTTGTAAAAAACATTAAGTCATTAAAATTCTAGACGTTTCAGAAAGTTGTAAGATGTAAATATATGGGAAACAATTTGGGAATGGTCATTCAAGGGTAACTCCTGTTTTTTTCAACCTGCACCCTATTTTCCTATGTTTTTGTGTGCAAGTGACTGATAGGAACAACAATCTTTGAAATTGGTCCAGTATTAGGCGTGATTATAGCCACAGACTGGGCTGCAATGTAAACCTATGGGGCAAATGTGCATTGTCAATTTGGTCCATTAAAAGTGCTTTATTTTACCACTGAAAGGCTCAGATTATTATTCTACGTGTCAGAAAACATTATGGAAATTACCCATAAAAAGATAAGACCTTTTTAAAACCTTTTTAAGACCTTTCTGTTTAACCAGAAACAGCTCTGAAGTTGCCACTGCTAGACTCCATTTAAAAAAACAATACTTTTAGCGTGTATAGAGCCAACATATTTTGTATGTAAATTGGTAAACTATGTGTTTATTTCAACCAAAACTAAAGTTGTGATAGTTGTAAATGTGGAAAGACGACCTGAAACAGCTTATCATAGTTTTATTTTTTTTTTCTGTCGACTTTGAATGAAGTGTATTTTACGATGCTCAAATTAGTCTTTATTTACATGGAGTCTGGTGGCTTTAGAGAATGCATTTTCGCGGATGATTTTATGTTTAAAAAAAGGATATTACTTTTTAACAGAAAGGTCGACTCCTTAGAAATCCTTTCCATAATGTTGTCAGACACTTAGTATATTAATCTGAGCCTGTCAGCGGCAAAACGAGCATGTTTGTGAACGTATATACAAGCTGCACAATTGCCCTATTAACTTACACTGTAGCTTGTTTCGCCGCTGCCGACTGCAGCGATCTCGCTTAATACTGGACCACTGTCAAAGATTGTTGTTCCCATCAGTCCCTTAGACACAAAAACATAGGGAAATAGGGTCCAGGTTGAGGTTCATTTTTCTTAACATTCATTTATGTTAAATATGGGGCCAAATGATGAAGGTTTCCACGTCAAAATATTGAGACAATGATGAGGGCATTCATTTCTTGTTTCTATGCTTATGGCACTGTCGCAGCATGGTGGTAGTACACTGTCTGCTGGTGATTATGGAACGAGTAAGAGACTGAATAAAAATGACAGCTGATGGACGGTAGCATTGTTTATGAAATTTGGGGTCAGTGTGCGTGCGTGTGTGTGTGTGTGTGTGTGTGTGTGTGTGTGTGTGTGTTATGGATAGTGCGGTCCACAGAGATGCCTTCTTTGTTTTTCAGCGACACAAGACATGAAAGAGGTGGGCAAAAAAAAGGTCCCCATTCTGTGTGTCTCTCTGTCGTCGTGCTTCACATTTTCTGTCACTCGCCCATATAATGAAGTTTTTCCCTCTTTTCACTCTTTTGTAGTCAAAGTGAGAGACACCACTGATCCATCCTTTTTTTTTTCCTTTTTACCTCTTTCTTCTTCCCGTTTCAAAGACGCGTCTGTCGGCAGAAGAGAATTCATAATGTATATCACAGATGATCGGGGGGAAGAAAAAAAACAAGACAATATGAATAATTAATGAGCTGTGATGCATATGTATAAACATTTCCATATCAAATAAATATCTAGTATCATATCTAGTTTTATGACAGGTTTTTTTCCTGCTTTGAATACTCAATTGCTCATAAGACCGTCTTATCATTTGCAGCGGGACAGTCTCTTTTGCATGTTGTGATCAAATGACGGTGGAAGTGGGTTTAGAGCGGAGGGGGGGGGGGGTTACAGGGAAACAGAAACAGCACTTGTAATAAAAAATAATTTGAGGACAGTCTCACAAAGTTTAAAGCAGATCAGATGTGTCCTGGTTCAAGACAAGGTGAGGTATAGAACTCCCAGCAAAAAAAAAGAATTACCTTGAGTCAAGTAGCATTATCTTCAAACTAGATACAACTTGATTTCTATCATCACTATGATAGGTGGAATATTTTTCATTTTTTGAAATACGAGTCTGGATGTCAATGCAAAAAAGGACTGAAGCATATGTAAATGTTGTAATTTTCCTCTGGGTAATCTGTCACATACTGTACATGGTGGGTTTGGTTGTTTGTTGAGAGGGTCCACAATACAATACTGTTTATTTACATTTTGAAATTGCATTATGGGACCTTTATCTGTGCTCCGACAACTACCGTAGTGAGCTATTCCCAAGGCCATTATCGTAAATTATTAACCAAATTAGTGAGCGTCAATAGCACCAAAACAACTGTTTAAAGCTTGAAAAACAAAGCGTCATAGTGTCAGTGTGTAAAAAAAAGCATCAAGGTTTGAAGACTTCATTTTAGAAATGAACTAAATCAGCAACTGAGTCGCCAGCTCCTCATTTGCATAAAGTTGAATCCAGCCAACATAATGCAAATGAGGTGCGGCCAGCTCAGCTCAACGCCTATCAAAAGCTGACGAAAATCTTTTAAACTGACCTTTGTTGATCTGAAATGAAGACAGATTCAGCAACTGCACGGCCTGTTTCTCACTTAAAATGTTTTCAGAAAAATGTTTTGTGACCTATTTTCGTAAAATACGAAATTATGTTCCGCCGCCTTTATGGTCGGTTTTGAAATCCGGGAGCAGACAGACCCACGTGAGGCGTTCGTCCAATCAGGTGCAGCCATCGCGTTTGTAGGAGGGTGGAGACTCGTTTTCTTTGATTGTCAGTGGTCAGTAAATAGAAACTGGCGGCAAGCCCACTAGCATGTAATGCTGGATAGCGGGGCAATCCCATCCGTGAAAACAATGCATACCCACCTCACTGCACCTTTAAGGACAAAAACTGTCATTGACATTGACATTGTTAAGGTCTGCTCCAAGATCACTGGAGTCCAGCAAAAAGACCTCAGTTCTCTGTGAAAGGAACAAGTGATTCCGAAAGCTGATAAAATATTAACTCAACCCAAGCATGCGATTTTCAGTGATTTTTTGTTATGCTGTCAGGTCGGCGCTAAAGTGTTCATGGACGGAAAATATGCGAAAAGCGAATTCTTTCAATCCTTCAGCCATTGGGCTACTGAACACAAACCGTTGAGCTATGCTCTTGTTGTCATTGGCATGTTGATGTTGATGTGGATGCTGATTGTTGTTGTTATTCTTTAACTTATTTATGTCATGGATGGGATAGACTGGAAAAATGAATTGCCCCTTGGCAATTAATAATGTTTTCTGTCTGTCTGTTGTAAGGAATTTGTCCAAATGAGGAGCTAAGGCCTGTCAAATCTGACTTTATTTATTCCTGCCCCTTCTTTCATTGGACGTAATGTTTACCAGAACACAAGGATCAATCTGAGACGCAGAGTTAAGCAAAGTTTATTGAGTCCAGCATAAAAGTTACAACACAATTGTGGGTTCACAAAAACAGAGTCTAAGTTTCCCTAGCAACAGACATCAAGTCAGAGCCCGGTCCACCAAGTTGTCCTCCAAATTATGAGCCCCGATCTGTTCGCTCCCTCAAGCTTTTATCCTATCCTTACGGAGGTGGGGGGGGGGGTGTCTTCTTGTTTCTTAGGCAGAAACTGTTATCTTACACACAAACACACACACACAGACACACACACACACGCCAAGGTAGTGCCTTCATGTGGTGCAACTTCCTCTTCCGTTCTCGCAACCTTCAAACAATGCACCTCTGTGCATCAGAGGTCACCCGGAGTACTTTTAACCACTTCCTCAATGACTAACACAGCTCTTTTGCAACGAGCACATACACACATTTTGATAATAAAATATTTCCACACTGTCTGTCATTAGGTGTCAGGATTTGACTAAAAAAGTTGGAACAAGGGTCAATATCCCAAAAACATCATGACAAAGTACCAGTGCAGTGTTTTTTTGCACACCCATCGTCAATTTACAGTACGTGGAAAAAGCCAAACTCGTCTGCACAGACAATGCAAGAAGAAGTCCTGAGTATGAGCTGACCTGAGGCCTGTGGGAGTGAGTAGGAAGTGGAAATGTAATCGGGGGAGAGCAAGAGTTATTTGTCCAGGATCTCTCACTCGGACTCTCCTGACTTCTGGAAGCCAGAAATGGAACTTCCAGGCCTTTCAACATTTGTCTCCCATTACAGCTAGACAGGTGGGCGCTGGGGGGAAGCTTTACTGTACTCGCATTGCCCCCGCTCTCTCATTTTCACTTAAACGCACAATCTCTCACACACACACACACACACACACACACACACACACACACACACACACACACACACACACACACACATATTCTTCCTCTGACTTTTGCCTCTCACTTTTGCCTCTCACTTTACCTCTCTCATACCTCTCTCTTCACTTCTCTCTTTTGACACCCTCTCACATTCGTCCCTCTTTATCTCGCATGATCTTGCTTTCTCTTTCTCGCTGTTTACTTTTTGTCTCCTCTCCTCCCTCTTTATGTCACACACACTCTCTCTATGTCTTTCCACACTCTCTTTCTTTGGCTCACACACGCAGATCCCCTCCTCTCCGCTTGTTTCTTTCACTTACTTTTCTCTTTTACAGATTCATATTTTTTCCCCTCTCCTTCCTCATCACTCTTGCCTCTGTCTCACACACACTCCAACTTTCTTTGGTCTCTTGCTTTTACCTCTTGCTCTCTCTCAGTCTTCGTTTTAGCTTAGCCTCGATTGACCGTTATGCCTTTGCGATCTTTGAAGGAATTTAAAAACTGACCCTTTGAACAACCTCATGTACTCGTCCTCTTTCAAAGTTTTTCTTCATCTTTGTTTACCTCTGTAACCTCTGTACCTATCCTTCTAGGCTTTCCATGGAGACACACACACACCCACACCCACACCCCCCCACACACACACACACACACATTGGCCCAATGCCCATACACACATTTGGACCTGGCTGCATGCTTCTCAGTGTCTGGGGCCATATTGTGTGTGTGTGTGTGTGTTCTGAGGCCAGTTAAAAAGCAGGATTTGGCAGGGCTGAAACTTCACGCTCCACTCTGCTCAACCCCCTAGACCTGCACAAAGACAAGGTTATCATGTTCCCCCATCACAGCCAGACACACACACACACACACACACAAACACACACACACGTGTACCCCCCCTTTCCTTCCTGTTACCCACATACACTTAGGGGCCTTGTGCATTGGAGGGTTGTGTGTGTGTGGGTGTGTGTGTGTGTGTGTGTGTGTGTGTATGTGTTTGAATGGGAGGGTGCTAGTTACAAAGGATGCTACAACCCTGCCTTCTGCTGGCCACTGAGCAGAACTAGAGGTCAAACACACACACACACACTCACATAGCCATACTGAGAAATACAGAGAGAGTTGTGTGGAGCTGATAGTCTTGATTAGCTTTGCAACTCATTTGAATGTAACGGACGTTCATTAAAGGTGCAGTAGGTAAGACTTATAAAACTGACTTTCTATCATATTTGCTGAAACTGACCCTATGTTTGAGTAGAACTACATGAAGCAGGTCATTAAAAAAAGCATCTGGCTCATCTGGCACCACCTACAGCCTGTAGTGCAATTTGCAAAAATCTACCACTCCCTGTTCAGATTCACCAATCAGGGCCAGGGGGGTGTCTAACTGTGTGTCAATAGGCTCGTTTGAGATGAACTGCACCTCGCCTGTAAAGTGGAGGAGGGCAGGCGGCAGCAGCCGGGGGGTGGTGACAAAAATCTGCGGTAAAGTCGGACAGTTGCCAGCCATTTCCATCTTTCCAGCAGCCTTCAGGCTGAACAGGAAGTCACATAAACACTCACATCCTGTTAGGTCCGATTCCGATTGAATAAACTGTTATCAGACCCATATATGAGCTTGTATACACTCTCCATTTGTTTTTATTATGACAGAGTAGCTGTCAAAATGCTCTACATGTGATCTGTTACTGATTTTAATTAAGAACACACTGTAGATGATCCGTAATTTGAACGGTTTAGTCTCTCTGATTTTTAAATGTAACTATCAGCCACACAACATGTGGTTTGTACAGAATAAGACAAATAGCAATCAAAATCCCTCTAATTCAATCAGCTGTTAGATCAGCTGAGAGGCAGGTGTTTCCCAGCATGCCCTGGGTCCGCCTGGTTCTTGCAGTCGGTGAAAAGCAACTGCGCTGCCTGCGTCTAAAACCTGCGGCCGCCTTGATCTCGTGAGGTTATCGTTGCCCACGTGTGCATGACGTCAGAGCAAGTCGGGATCAAGTTGGACACAAATCTAACCGGCATATGTTGGGCATCGATCGCCGGTGATCGATTCTGCGCGGACCTGGCTCATATCGAACGAGCCTAATCATTGAATGAGCACACACATTCATTCTCCCTTGTGGGGGGAGGGACTGATAAGTTGTCGATGTTCACATTTTTTGGCTAAGTCCTGGATCTTCTCAATCCTACCTACAGCACCTTTAAAATCAAAACGTTCCACACTAAAGCTTTAATGCTCAGATTAATTCAATGACTGATTAGTCTATCTCTTTGTCTGAAAACCGTGGTTAGCCGCCACTCACTGAACTCACTGTTTGCACCATTCCTCTTGTCATGGGACTATGCATAACACAGGAATGATGCAATCTTCCCATCATTGTAAAATCAGAGGAACATGCTAATTAACCTGGCACACTTAGACATATACCATATACAGTCTAATATGTATACCCTTTGACTGTCACATTAGTGTTATAACATAATTTTCCAATTAAAAAGCTTTCGACAACCTGATTAAACCATCAATCTCCTTTGGTCTCCCCCTCTCTGAGGAGTTAAACAAGACAAAAACTATATTTCCATGGGCGAGCTATTGTACGTGGAAACATGTAGCGCCGTGTCTGCTGATCTATTATTTCTAATCATATCTTTCAAGACAATAAGTGGAAAAACTGAAAATGAAGAGATGGCGCAAGAGAGTGGCGTGAGTGGGGGAGGTAAATAAAGACAGAGATGAGGTGATAATAACTATGATAGGAGGATGGAGAGGAGAGATAAATATAGTGTGTGTGAGCAAAAGAGAGAGAGAGAGAGAGAGAGCACTGACGAGACCTGGCTCAGGAAGTGGTTAATTACCACCCCCTCACCCACCTGCAACGCACGCACACACACACACACACACACACACACACACACACACACACACACACACACACACACACACAGACAATGGCTAGAAGTATATACATAAACTGTAAAAAAGGTTTTTCATTTTCTGTCAGCAATACATGTTATTTCATGTTGTGTCAACAAAAAAATATATTTTTGTCCAAGGGACTTGAAACATTGCGTCGTTCTGACTATTTTAATTGCGAGTTGATATTAGTTGTTGTAAACATTTGGGAATTAGTTGGAGGGGCAAATTATTTTATAATCTTCAACTATTCCCGTTACGTTGGCAGCACAATGCAGGAAGAGTTGTTAAAACTCCAAATAATTCATGATTTAAGTTGACACAACTATGCACTTTTTACAGTGTACACTGAAAGAGTCGTAAGACCACACTCACATGGATAAAAAGCACATATAGAACAACAATGGAATTATGGAAACATGCAAAAAATAAAATAATCTTAAACAACTTAATTGTTAATGGAGCACAGCATATGTACATGTAGTGCTGATACAGTGTATAGGCCAAATTCAGTGTAAATATGTTAGTGTATATATATTTTTTCTTCCAGCAGAGAGAGTTGTGTGGAGCTGATAGTCTTAATTATCTGTGTATCAACTCATTTGGAAATGGCTTAAATGTAGTCTATATCCTTGACGTTCCACTTATGGTGCCGCAGGAAATTCCGCCGGGTGCATGTCTTTTCGGCCGATGTCTTCCGCTCTCTTTGTGTTAGAATTTTAAACTCCAGTGGATTTCTGAGGACTATGGTTAACTGCTCTGATCTCTGCAGGGTAAATCCAGACAGCTAGCTAGACTATCTGTCCAATCTGAGTTCTCTGTTGCAAAACTAAAACAACTTTTGAACGTACACGTTCCACCAAAACAAGTT
>CM042326.1:4565000-4620000 GCA_023566125.1 Zingel zingel | reverse complement strand
GCTGGCCAGCCTGCTAATGGACCCTGTGTGTGTGTGTGTGTGTGTGTGTGTGTGTGTGTGTGTGTGTGTGTGTGTGTGTGTGTGTGTGTGTGTGTGTGTGTGTGTGATTCTACCATTGGCCAGTGGACCATTGGATCTAAGGGTCTTTATCCTTCTTCGCCTAAAAACAAAACGCACAGCTCAACGTATGGCCACAAACAAAGACACATACACATACTGTAGTACAGTACTGTGTTCACTACATTGTTATCACATTTGGGAGCAATAACCAGATACTTTGATGCCTAAAATACTATGACTGACAAGTTGTTTTGGTTGTGCAATTGAGTACTGTGCACAAAGACGCATGTGTGCACAAAACCAAACATGACATGTAGACTAGCATCCAATCTTTCATTAAAGCAAGCAGTACATCATCAACACTATGATCAACACACACAAAGCTTACAACCTGGCTATAGCTGCTATAGGGAACATTGTTGACAGAGTAATCATAGTAACCAAGTATCATTATGTTAGGGCTGCACATGTTTTTAGTGCTGTCAAAATGAACATGATAATAGTGTTACACCACTAATTACCAGGATAAGAAATTAAACAAACACAATCCTGCTACACAAATATCTGTTTATTATTTAAGACTAGGACTTTAATGCACCATACAGTTACTTTACATACCAGCAAGGGTATGACTGGGGGGGGCTGGGGTTCCTCCGCCAGATTTTTTTGGCATATTTGAATCCCATTTCCTGCATTTCTACATACATTTGATGATACACAATCCTGGAAATAAGTTGATCATGGTGCTAAATTCTGCCAATAAGAATAGTACTAACCTGTGCATAAGAAAACTATGTCTTACTTTCCTTATTGTGTATTATAGGGGCCGATTGCCAAGACTTGAGCGAATCATTCACAATTTGAATGGGGAAGGGGGGGAGGCACAAACAGGATTTTTGAAAAGCATACAAGTACCCACCCCCGGGATTACATTTTGTTCGCTCTGTTGTTAGAACAAACTACACACAGAAATACACACACATGGTCAGGTCCTATACATGCACATATGGAGAGATGTCAGCGTGAGGTGCGCTGCGACTGCTGGGCAGGCAGCCCAAGTAGTTGGGGGGGTGGGGGGGGGTTCGCTGCCTTGCTCAAGAGTCCACACTTCGTACTTCGGTCCGTACCAGCGGCCCCTCCCAACCCACCTCACTATGGACTGAGCTACTGCCACCACTTGGTGTGTTGTATAAATCTGTTCTTTAATGTTGTATAAATCTGTTCTCTAACGTTGTATAAATCTGTTCTCTAATGTTGTATAAATCTGTTCTCTAATGTTGTATAAATCTGTTCTCTAACGTTGTATAAATCTGTTCTCTAACGTAGAAATCTGTTCTCTAACGTAGAAATCTGTTCTCTAACGTAGAAATCTGTTCTCTAACGGTGTAGAAATCTGTTCTCTAACGTAGAAATCTGTTCTCTAATGGTGTAGAAATCTGTTCTCTAACGTAGAAATCTGTTCTCTAACATAGAAATCTGTTCTCTAACGTAGAAATCTGTTCTCTAATGGTGTAGAAATCTGTTCTCTAACATAGAAATCTGTTCTCTAACATAGAAATCTGTTCTCTAATGGTGTAGAAATCTGTTCTCTAATGGTGTAGAAATCTGTTCTCTAACATAGAAATCTGTTCTCTAACATAGAAATCTGTTCTCTAACATAGAAATCTGTTCTCTAACATAGAAATCTGTTCTCTAACGTAGAAATCTGTTCTCTAACGTAGAAATCTGTTCTCTAACGGTGTAGAAATCTGTTCTCTAACGGTGTAGAAATCTGTTCTCTAACATAGAAATCTGTTCTCTAACAGAAATCTGTTCTCTAACGTAGAAATCTGTTCTCTAACGTAGAAATCTGTTCTCTAACACAGAAATCTGTTCTCTAACGGTGTAGAAATCTGTTCTCTAACTATTTTTTGTTTCCACATTCAGAAGTTGTTGCTGTTTTTGTAGCTGTTTTGCATAATGCAGTAACTGCCTGTCTATATAGTGGCTTATTAGTCAATAATGGCTTACTGTAACTGCAACCAATTTGATTTTTGTGTTTAATTCATCATTCAACCTGCTTCCTATATTTCCCATAAATGCTTTATTGTGACTTCAGTCGAGCAAAACATCTTTCTTTTTTTTTTTTTTAGACATTATCCTGTTTGGGTGAAAAAAAATTCCTTAAATGGTATTCTGACAAAAAAAAAAAAAAAAAAAAAAACAGAGGTAAAAATAAAACAAACAAGCCGAGGAGTCAAAATGATAATTTCACAGCGCAGCGTTCACATTGTCTATCATCCAACCCCAGGACATTTCCTGCCATATCAAAAGGCTCGCTGCGAGCGCAGATTTAGACATGTGTCTCATCACTTCCTTCTTCTTTTTCCAGGATGAAATAAGCGTTGATGAAAGGCGGCCATTTTGTCATTTCCATTGGAATATGTTCTCCTTGTCAGGCTCCTTCGAAAACTCGGCCATGGCTAGGAGCAGCATACGTTTGTTGTCTCTTTGTCTTTCCTTCCTCTCCTTGTCATCTTCAGACAAAGGGACTGAGTGCTATTTCTGTTTGATGTGCGGAGAATGAATAAAGCAATCTGTAACATTTACATGAGAGTCCACTAATGTGCACATGCTAATGGAGAAGAAAATATGTCCATCTATATGAATTACACTCCGAGCCGTGCATACGAGAATACATTTTGTACATATGAACAACACACGCATGCAATACACAACACACACATGCGCGCGCACACACACACACACACACACACACACACACACACACACACACACACACACACACACACACACACACACAGAGTGTCTTCTATAAAGTACTTGACAGCAATATTTGAGAGTAAATTTAAGTCACCTTTTAGAATATGACTTAAGTAAAAGTCTTAAAGTATCTGATATTTTCTGTACTTTAGTATACTTAAAATGCACCTAATTATTCAAATTAAAAGTAAAACTTTGATTATGAACTTTATTGTGGCTTCCTATTAGTAAAGCATAATATTCAGGGTTTCCACACCTTGTTAAACAGCAAATTCAAAGTCTGACCACAACAGAATGTTCATATTTCTTTCACTCCAATTACATGACGGACTGGAAGGGAGCGTGCATTAACTTCCAGTTTCCAGTCCTTCACACTCCTGAGAGGTATAACATGATGTTAGTCTTACATTATTAGTAATATTATTGTTATTACTGTGAAAATAGTATTTGAATATATCATGACAAACCGAAAGTAATGCAAAGCTCCCTATTAAAAATGTCTCAATATTCAAATTCATGTGACAGTTTGCATGATAGGATGTAACCCAAACTCAGTCAGTCATAACACTGTGCCACAGCACTCATGAAATATGGGTTACACTTTACTTGACGGTATCTACATAAGAGTGACATGACACTGTCATGAACCGAATGACACTTACTGAAAGAAGCGTTATGTCAAAAACGTTTAGGACTTGTTTATGTTTATGACACGTTCATGTCATGTCACTCTTATGTAGATACCTTCAAGTAAAGTGTAACCCATATTTCATGAGTTCTGTGGCACAGTGTTATGACTGACTTTATTTGAAGGTATCTACATAAGAGTGACATGACACTGTCATGAACACATGACACTGTCATGAACACATGACACTGTCATGAACACATGAACTCTAACCATAACATGTGTTCATGACAGTGTCATGTCACTCTTATCTAGATACCTTCAAGTAAAGTGTTACCAAAATATGTTCAAAAGTAAAATAGCTGAAGTTATAATGTCAATAATTACAATAATTGTAACATGAAATGTGTTGGCTGTCTCCCTAGACAGTGAAAATATGTTCTTATTTCTGGGATCATGGGCCAAAAATCATAGTGAATGCCTGGTTTATATGCTTTTGGAAGGACATTTTCCATATGCTCGCAGTGTTTCCTTGGCGGCACCTGCAATCAGTAGGTTTTTATTCACCCATGCCATAGGGCCCATTTTGAAAGTCAAACGCCAATAGAATGCCAGATAGGACCCAGGATTCCCAAAGGGCCCTGTGCTATATGCCAGTATTTTCCAGCTCCATAGCAAGCATGTCTTCAGAAGGTAGCATCCTGAAATATGAAATTGCAAATGGTCTGCATTTATATTCTCCTTTAGCAGATGCTTTACAGTTTTGCTTCTCGTTCACCTATACGCACACGCTCACAATAATGGATGGTGGGGATGAGACCACCAACTTTGCAATTAATTAACCCTTGTGTTGTCTTCCAGTCGACCGTGCAACTTTTAGTTTTTGTGGGTCAAACTTTTAAATTAAAACCGTAAGACACTTTTTTTCTGAGTTTTTGTTACTTTTTTGGAAATGTTTTGTCACTTCTCTCGATGTTCTTTATTACTTTTTGACATTATTGTTGTTTTTTTCCGACTTATGTCACTTTTTTCAACGTTCTTTTTTAAATTTTCTTCTTCAAATGCTATAAAATTGAATAAAACACCCACATTCAATGAAAGTAATGAACTGATCATTTATTTTCAGCCCAGTCTCTCTCTCTGGCAGTTCGTGAAATGTTTACGTAATTGAATCTATTGATTTGTGAACAGGACATGATTGTCGTTTTTTTTACGTGTGGTGATTATGAATTTTAATGTAATGTATTTAAATGGGAAGCATATTTTGTGATCACAACAGAACAACAGTAGGGAGTAGTATGAAAAGCAGAAAATCCGTGTAGGGAGGTTGGTTGGGGTGGTGGATGGGTCAAACAACACAGGACTTTCACCCAGGAGACAGGGGATCGCGTCCGGCATGTTGCAGTTCCTTTCCGCGTTATTCTCTTCCTAACCACAACCGCTCTGTTGTTGTCGCCGTGTCCTGCGTGTGACGGTTCCTTTCCCCGTTCTTCTTTTCCTAACCTCAACCATCCCGTTGTTGTGACGTTTCATGTCCCCGTTGTTGCGTGCCACAGAGACCGCGGATCGTGTCCCTGCGCCCGGGGATCATGTCCCCGTGTGGTGGTCCGTCCCGGGTGTGACATTTAATTTCCCCGTTGTGGCCACGTGTGGCAGTCCGCCCTGTTGTTGTCGCCGGCGTGTGGCATTTAATTTCCCCGTTGTGGCATTTATTTTCTCCGTTGTTGCGTCCCCAAGAGCAGCCCAGTGTCGTGGTAGTTCGTGAAATGGTAACGTTCAAAAATCGTGACCTGTACACAAAATAAACGAGAAAATCGTGACCTGTACACAAAATAAACGAGAAAATCGTGGCCTGTACACGAATCAATAAATCAAAATAGCGTGACTATTTACGAACTGCCGTGAGACCGGGTTGTTATTTTACATGTGAAGAGCGTTGTATTAAATCATCCACGTTATTTTTTTTAACAATTTGGTTGAGAGAAACCCAAATTTCTGATATAGAAACTGTTTGAAAATGGATCAAATTTGACCCGAGGACAACAGGAGAGTTAATTGACGACCCGCTTTACCTCCTGAACCCCCAAAGTGGCATACACGCTACTTTTGCACTCTATAAAAGTTCTTCCGGATGAGAGTTGCTGTGGTTGGAAGTTGGTTTATTTATAATGCAGAGATATTTAGGGTCACAAACCAAAAAAAGCAATTACTGTGCCTCTCTTCTTATGTGCACTGACAGAGGAAGCTGACTGGATTGAGAAATCTTTGAACTGAGCACCACAACAAAGCTCCATGTGTTAATTGAAAACCCCCAAAATGGCACGAAAACTCAAAAAAAATGCAACTGAACTTTGTCGCCATCTGCCGTTCAAACAACACAATGACACATCCGCATGTACATTCTTAGATAGACGCCATGGAAATGTCAAATTTAGCTCCTTCTTTTTTTATGTAATTATATTGGGCGTTCTTTAGGCCTTTATTTGATAGGAAAGTTGAGAAGTCTTGACAGGTGAGAGAGAGGGGGAATGACATGCAGCAAAGGTACGCAGGTTGGAATTGAACCTGCGGCCGCTGCGTCAAAGAATGTGCCTCTGTACATGGGGGGCACGTTCTACCAGGTGAGCTACCCAGGCGCTCCTAGCTCTTTTTATTTTTTTTATTTAATTTATTTTAGTTGACATATTTAGCATCCACATTTGAATTCCTTGTCACAATGATAAATGAAACTTGGGCAAAAAAGACCTAGCATAAGCATCGGCTAATTGCCAGAAATATCAAATGTTAGCAACTGCTCTTATTTCTTACTGTAGAAGGTCCAGAGGGAGGCTGGTGGTCGAATGTGTTCTCATTTTATGCTTCCTGGTAGCAGAATACT
This sequence comes from Zingel zingel, assembly GCA_023566125.1. Taxonomy (NCBI): domain Eukaryota; kingdom Metazoa; phylum Chordata; class Actinopteri; order Perciformes; family Percidae; genus Zingel; species Zingel zingel. The sequence goes on along the minus strand of CM042326.1, from coordinate 4,613,671 downwards.
GGATTTTATAGAAGGTTACCATTGTATTGTATCTGTTTCCTGGCTGGCCATCACTGCCCCCCCCCAACTCCCCTCTGCCAATCCCCACTTCACACAGACCGAGGGAGGCAGTGGTGTCTGTGGTGTTGGTGTTGGTGGGGTGGTTGGGGGGGGGGGGGGGGGGGGGAATCAGAGGCTACGGCTGGGAGATCCGAGGGGAAATTAGCCAGCACTTAGCTGCACACATGCACACCAGGCCCAGCTGGGAGACAGAGCCTCAGATCCAAGCATGGAGGACATGAAAGAGACACCAGCACTGCTGCTGCTGAAGGGAGGCCATTCTCCCTCTCTCTCTCTCTCTCTCTCTCTCTCTCTCTCTCTCTCTCTCTCTCTCTCACTCTCTCCCTCCTAATCTTCCTTGCATTGGTGCTCAGTCCTCATCTTTCATTCTCTCTTCCTCCCATCGCCTTCCCTCTATCTTCCCCTCACTCCTCTCTAAGGAGGTTTTCAAGAATGCATGTGTGTGTGTCCGCAAAAGTGCTCGACCCATTTCTGTGTGTTTGTCAAAAGTGTGTGTGTGTGTGTGTGTTGTTTTTTCATTTCATTTTTTTTTTTTTTTTGTCGAACAAAAATGTCCAAGAAACATCAAACATGGGGTGGAATGGGCGATGTTTGGAAGGGAGCAAAGAAGAAAAATACACTACATGACTAACATGCTCTTCAAAGGGCCCACATCGCAAACTCATACACACACACACACACACAAACACATAGTGCGTCTCACTATCTTTGTGGGGCCCCGTCACTGACATAATGCATTCCCTAGCCCCTTACCCTAACCTTAACCATCACAACTAAATGCCTAACCTTAACCTAATTATAACCCTAATCCTAAAACCAAGTCTTAACCCTCAAACAGCCCTTTAACCTTGTGGGGTCCAGCATTTTGGCCCCACAAAGCTGGTCGGACCCCACAAGTATACTGAACTCCCGGTTTTTGGACCCCACGAATACAGTTAAACGAGAACACACACACACACACACACACACACACACACACACACTCTCCCTCACACTCATAGTTCCCTTATGAGTCAGGGGTCATAGCATTTACAAGGCATTTGGTGAGAACACTCCCCCAGCCAAGAAACAATAAGTACAGGGAGGGCTGAAAGAGGCATGTGATAAGAAGTAGTTATGGATTTCTAAGAGCAATAATGCATATCAATACTAAAGCATTTGAATTCAATCTGCCGATAGCCAATAGTTTGTACTACTATGTAATGCTATGTGGTATTTGACCATTTCGAAAGACAAAAATGTTGTTGAATGTTTTTCCCATAAAATGTCTGCGTCGCAGCAAATGTCACGTTGCTAGATGACCCTGGCTGCAAATCACATTTGCTGCCGCTAGGGTGTGTCTAGATTTCTAGGCTAGCAAAACGGCGCACACCGTTTTGAAATTGAACGTGCCCCTGCTGTCCTGGGTAAAAGTCAGCTGTTTGTTTGACCCATCAACATGGCACTCTTATACTTTGTCACATTACTTCCTTCTTTGATGCGGCCAGACTTGAGAGCTCCGCCACTCGAAACGAACTATGAGTTGTAATTGCTGCTTGAACAAACGACCTGTGGGAACGTTTTTTTAGGTGGACAGTCTCTACCTACCGTATATCACCACTATACGAGCCTACCTCTGTTTACATTTTCTAGCTGTCTCATTGTGTGTGTGTGAGTGTGTGTGTGTCTGTCTCTTCCTATTCTACTCTCCTCACCCCTCCTTTCCTCCCACTTTCGCTCTCTCTCTCTCTCTCTCCTCCATCCTCTCCTCCCCCTGCTCTCTCTGCGTGCCCACGGCCCAGCAGTAATTCTGTGTTTATCAACTCTTTATTATGGCCCCTCGCATCATCATTTACAATGGTAGCATCTGCTCATTGCCTAGCCCAAGCATGGGGCAAATTGCTTTTATAGGGAAACAGTCAGTGAGGACACACACACACACACACACACACACACACACACACACAGCAGCGACTTTGCACAAATCAAGACACTGAGCCCTGGCCTATTTACAGCGGTTGTTAACTTTCCTGGCAGAATCGCACACAAACACACAAACACTTCACTTATTCTACTAGGATCAAATGATTAGCTGGCCACCATCAGCGATTCAAAACGAGTCCCAAATCCAATGAGGGAGATGTTTTTGATTATTCCTTTTTATTTTATTTTAACGTCGACCTGACGCTGCAGTGTGAAAAACAAATATCACATCTGGCCTCGGCGCTCTAATTTCTGCCGCTTTCATCTAATTTAGCCGCTACAGCACTGTGGGAAACAGTGGGGAAGCAGAAAATAGCAAGACATCCTGTCTTTGTTGTTCGCATTTAACACATTAGAGTCCCATAAGTGACAGGGATGAGGAGATGGCGAGGTGAACGTGTGGAGGAAAAGAAAAATGAACCCAGTTGCTTGTTAAGAGCCATCCTTCCAATTATGAAAAGCGCCTCATCTCCGTCCTGTAGGAATGTGGAATTGGATGGTAGAAGTTTGGTTTTGTGCCAAAGTTTTTCACCGCCTGATTGGGTCATGACGTCTCGTTCTCTGAGACTAAGCCACTAACGTTACCGTGGCAACTACCAGCAACGGGCGCAGTACATATGCTGCCTCCTATTTACACCGGCATGTGTATACAAGAATGTTGATGACATGCGGTTTGGGCGTGTTGGTTTAAACGGAGATTAATTCTTCTACTGAAGCTAAAAACCAAAACGTAGCAATGTAAATGTAGCCTAACAGTTTAATATTAGCTCCTCCCTAACACATTGATGTATCAGTATTAACATCATTTAATATATGTCATCTACGCCTGCATTTGTGCTTATAGTACTTTGGTACTTTCATTAATTTTTTCTGATTGTACTATTTTTAATGCCTTCACCTGTAATGGACTATTTTCACATTGAGGTAATTTCACATAAGAAAAAGGATGTAAAATCATCTTCCGCCACTGTCCTTATGTAATGGTGTTTGTCTTTGATGGATTATTTCACTGTGTTGGTTCAATGGCATTACCTCTCCTTTGAAGCTTGTACCTACAGTGAGCAGGGTCCATACATTTTCAATGGCAAATGGACTGCAGTTACACACACACACTCATGGAGCTGCCATGCGAGTCACTGGCCAACCCATCTTCGACATGTGGACAGTAGGAGCATGGCATCCAAACATCAACTTTGCAATTAAAGGACTATACCGCTACCGCACTTTTGCCCAAAGTGAACTAAATTCTCTCATACATAAGAGGCTTTTTGTGGTTTAGTGTCACACGGAAACTATTATAGAAATGTATTATTTTTGGACCAATAATGATTTTCTGAACAGTGAACTTAATAATGATAATGTAAAATCTATATAAAATAAACAGAAAAGTAATGTACTGTAAGTGTTATCTCCGAGTGATTCGATCACAGAAATCTTATCCGGTTCTTCTCTACAAGTGCTCTGCTAATATAATATGAATCTAATGTAATCAACAAGCATTCAATCAATGTGTAATGTAAAGGTAATTTAATCACAGACATGTAATCAAATTCCAATATGACAACAAGGTTGATTTAAATGTATCATATACAATGGTACTACCATCTGTAGTAGTATTGCCACTACCATTGCTACAACTAGTATTTGTACTGTACTTTTGTGTACACCTCAGACCATTTTCATCAACATTAAAAATGAACTATACTTAATTTAAATGCTTGTTTTATATATTTAGAAGTGTGTGTGTGTGTGTGTGTGTGTGTGTGTGTGTGTGTGTGTGTGTGTGTGTGTGTGTGTGTGTGTGTTTTCACCTGTCAAAACGGATGACGTGCTTGATGCTGTCAGTCAACGTGACACCCTGACATTCTTCTTTGCTGGTGTTATACGTGTGTGTGTGTGTGTGTGTGTGTGTGTGTGTGTGTGTGTGTGTGTGTGTGTGTGTGTGTGTGTGTGGGTGTGTGTACTGATGGTGGGTAGAGGTGGGGAGGGGGGTAGGGTAAAAGATCTTTGACATTCATGGTTGCACACACACATACCCAGCGGCTATGTTGCGATGCTGAACAGTGCTGTCACCCATCAGGGTCTTTAGTATACACACATACACACACACACACACACACACACACACACACACACATACACACACACACACACACACACACAAACACACACACATACACACACTGCAGTGGTCACCTCCGTGCCAGTAAGGCAGAGATTAACTGTTTAGTATAGAGAAAAGTCAAGCCCACCGGACAATCGGCCCCACAATATGCAACTAACAGCTGAAACGCTAACCAAGTGCCTGTCGCTAGCTAAAAACATCAGATGTAAGCATCTCAAAGGATTATTTTAGCACCCTGTGTCTACCACACATAGACTGTATATAAGAATGGACCAACAGATCCCGTTGCTCTGGACGGAGACCAGTGAAGGCCCTAAGAAGCACTTTTCCAGTGAGCGCTGAGCGTTACTGCGCAGCCGCAAACTGAGAGAGACGACGTAAATGTGACGTGAGGAACCTGTCTGAAAGTTGGAAGTCTTCTGGTAGCTGTGCCAAGAGGAATCTCAATCATTCCCAATCTAGCAGAGACGGAGAGCGTAGGTATATGTAAGGAGATAACATGGACACCTGCTAATTATTGCTAATTAAAATGCTAGTTAACATTAGTAATTACACTTAAACAGCTAATGTAAGTCGAAACTGCCTGCGAGCTTCTCCTGTACTATACGGTAATTTCTCTACTATGCGACAGTAAGTCGCGTGGTTATGACACAATCGTTTATATTTTTACAAAAACGTCTACTACGGAGCCATAACGTGAGATACAAGGTAATGGAGCATTTTATACAGTGTTGTTTCTTTAGAAATAAACAATGGACAAATAGAGTCTTTAAACGCTTCAGCTGTAAAGTTATTCGCTGTCAAAGTGACGTCAAAATGAATGGCAGTCAATGGGATGCTAATGTCGGGTGATCGCTTTGTAGCATCAAAATGGCGCGATAGGAGATTCGCGGTCTGAGGGGAAGCTTACCCCCTTGCTACCACAGAGGACAACTTAGCTGTTAGTAAGCTCATGTTTGCTATTTATTAGCAAGCTAAGAAACTTGCAAACATAATACTTATAGCTTTCATATTTATCCACATTCCACTATAACATAAGTTGCATACTGTCAAAATTCTTTAGCTTAACTTACAGAAATATAGTTAGCCTAAAACTGACATTTGGATATTTGAGTTTGTGACAACATTTTGCTTCATGTACTGTAACGTTGGGCATAACGTTAGCTCAGTGTCCGTCAGGATCCCACAGCCTTCCCAGTCTCCCTGCTGATTCCTCACGTCTGTATCCACTTGTGTCTTACTTAAGTTCTTGGTTCTTTACATTGTTGGTAGTGAATATCACCACACAGTAGCTTTAAGGAATTTGTCTGTTGTTTGCTAGCAGACAGACTTTAAGAGGAGCCACCTTAATGCAATACAAAGTTAATAGAGAGCAGATAGCTTTTTTTTCTTTCGGTGGGGACTTAAATGCGCTCTGTCTCTATATATGATGATCAGATACAGCACAGTAAAGGCCTTATATAGTAGGTTTAAATTAACCTCCCAAACAAAGTGACATTCCAGACACCCATCTCTATCCCACCATATAACATGTTAGCAGACCTCAGTTTAATGTCCAAATATAGTGTCCAAATAAACCTGCACTAGATTTGCACTGCTGTGACGCATGTATATATGATATACAGCTGCTTTAACTTATGGCTGGGCTGTATCATATTCATAAAAGCAATGATTGAAGAGTGTATATTTTCATATGGAGGCTCACCTTTACAGCAGGAGGATCTGTGTTGTGGATATTAGGTTTGGAAGTCCTCCCTGTTGTAAGAACCAGCTCTACTGGGACCAGCACATTCTCTGCATGGCTCTTTAAACTGTGAAAGAGACAAACACACACAAAAAACAGAGAAAATGATATACAGTAGCTGTGCACAGGAAAGAATGCACATGTTAAATTATTCTAAGTCATATTATTGACTTTTGGACATGATAAGATGTTACTACGTTAACTCAAAAAGTAGTCAGACGTGGCCGGGTGGGTTCAGTGGGTAGAGAAGGTCCGCGTATATTTAGAGGTTTATGCCTCGATGCAGAGGTCCAGGGTTCGAATCTGACCTGTGATGATTTCCTGCATGTGTTCCCCATCTCTCTCCCCTTTCTCACCTAACTGTCCTTTCCTGTCAATTAAAGCCAATTATAGCCTAAAAAAATTATCTTAAAAAAAAAGAGTAGTCAGACGACTCTTACTTTGAAGAGTTTTGGTGTTTTTGACCCGGTTTAAATGTTCAACCCGTTCTCACTCCCAACTCGTAAAATACTGACGCTTGGTTAGTGGCTCTCAGCGTCAGATACCGACGCAAGAATCACCCTTCAGCGTGTGTATGGAACCCACCGGGCAGAGCAGCAGCTTGACCGCGGCACTGTAAGATGACGTAGTATTAAGAGCGACAACGGTAGCGATTCGTATCAAAAGGCCTAAAATCCGCATTAGGAGGTTGGTTGGGGTGGTGGATGAGTTAATAAACAACAGAGGACTTTCACCCAGGAGACCGGGGTTGGTGTCCCGTTCTTGTCCAGCGTGTCACTGAAACGTACATTTTATAACCCCACCCTCAATTTTTTCCTAAACCTAACTGTCCCGTTCTTGTACTGCATGTCATTTAAACGTACGTCCTGATCCAGAGCATCAAAAAGTGACGCCACGAGTCCCGACCAAGCACGTCTAAAAATGACGCCAATGGGCTAGCTGTGGTGGAATGCAAGTAAGTACATATACTCAAGTACTGTACTTAAGTACAAATTTGTGGTACTTGTACTTTACTTGAGTCTTATCTTTCCATGCCACTTTCAATTTCTACTCCTCTACATTTCAGATAGAAATATTGTCCTTTTTACTCCACTACATTCATCTGAGAGCTTTAGTTACTAGTTACTTTTCAAATGAAGATTCTTGCACACAAAACACATGTAGTTCATACTCAACTATATAACGGCCTAAAGTCCAGCTGAAATGATTAGACCATTAAATACTTTGTTGATTGACAGAACTGTTTGGATCGTTTCCAGTTTCTAAAATGTGAGGGTTTTTCTGCAGTACTTTTACTTTTAATACTAATATTTTCAATGCACTATTTTTACAGTTTGGTATTAGTACTTTAACTTAAAGCTATAGTGCGTAGTTTCTGTCTCCCCCATGAGGAATTCTAAGTAATGACAACAACACTGTCGACGCGTCCACATGATACAAGCCTTCCGTGATTGTCTGACAAAGCTTTAAGTAAAGGATCGGAATATTTCTTTAACCACTGCCAACACTCCCCTTTTTTTAGCCCTATCTCCTAACCCCTCCAGGTTTGTTATTTCACCCGTAATTTGCATGGCCCAAACTCCTTTATAAATAATCGGACCAATATGTTCATCTAATGTTGACCAGTTGCTTGATCTTGTATGAAACTCATCCTATTCACACAATCCACACACCATATACAATTTTCAACCCGTTTGTCACCTCCACCTGGCAACCTATAACCCAGTTGCGCAGTTGATCTCTGCGCAAGCTTTGCGGAAAGTTCAGACCCGAAAGCGAGCCGATAAAAATGGCAGGTGAAGGCGTTGTTCGCGCAAAGAAATCAAAATATAGCTGTAAAAGTCAACAGTGTTGGGCGCAACAATTAAACATGCATCTTATCTAGTCATATCGACAACCTCTACGCTTTTTGTTAGGTGTATCGCATTGATTTAAAAAAATGACATTACACGGCAAATTAAAACACAGCAGGTCTTACAGTACACTTATCCCCCCCACCTCCCGGTCACGCTGCCATGCCCCCGCACAAATCTGCTGGATTTTGAAAACCAAATGTTGGCAGGTATGCACTGGACGTGACTAATAGTGACTCCTGGAGTCCCGACCAAGCCAAGTGTGTCTAAATATGACGCTAAAGGAGACTTTTTGCGTCAATAACAAACGCCAAAGGGCACCTGACCAAGCTTTGCTTTTTGACGCGCTGGGAGTGAGAATGTGTTGAGATGGTCATCCTTTTTGAAATCTTTGTTTGAAAGTCTGCCAGATGGACTTTTCATGATGTTTGTATTTGAATCATCTTGGAAAGCAATTAGGCACAATTGGAGTTTATGTTTATAATACAGAGGCAGCCAATGAATTTTTTATTTTTATTTTGCCAATTGACAGCTTGCAGACACAGATGATCTTTGCATGTGCGTGATTACTTTTCGTTATGCAAACAAGCTCAAATTAGGGCTGTGCAATATGGCCCAAAAATAAAAGCTTGGGGACAGTTCACGATTTTAATTTAAAAAAAATTCTCCTGCAAAATGCATTGCTGAAACCTATTTTTAGGACAGGTAACAATGGCAGGTAAACAATAATATAATACAAAAAATACCTATACCACTTGTAATGCTGTCGTCGTTATGCATATAGAAAAAACGAAGGTTATCTGGTACAGCGATGGAGTACGAAGTTAGAAATGCACACACGTAGGTTACAGGTATAGATTTTGGCCCACTGTTACAATTGAAAGCAGGATTAAAATCCATATTCATCTCAATGTGTGTGTGTGCAAGTATAACACAATGTGGAAACTTTTTTGGAGTTTCACAGTTTTCTGCTCTCAATCTGCACTCTTGTGTTCTCAAGAGTCTTTGTGTCTTTGTGTAATCTGACAACTGATTTAATTAGAGCAGACATTTAGTTTAGACATTCTTAATATATTATATATCCACACATCCACAGACGTGAATTTTTCATGCAAAGGCTTTTTACGTCATTTGAAAGTGTATATTTCTTAACATTATTTCACAAGCTCAAAATCTTAGGTGAGCCATTGAGCCCATACATCTATATGTTCGATAGGTTTTCCTTTTTTTTAAGTAAGATTCAATGGTAGGATGATTTCCTTTAAATTTTAGTTTTTTGGAAAACTGAACTTGACATTAGTGCCCCAAACCATGTTCTTGCCATAGAGCGCATTTCTGAAATTGTTCCAACTGAGGTTGTGAGTATACTTCATCATTTATCATGACCCACAGTTATAATGGAGAGATTTTAGAAAATGGCATTCTACAAACAAGGAATAATATAGCGCAAAAAAGATAAAGCGCAAACAAGTGCGCTTTATCTTACCCTGAGTCTTCTAGATCACTGTTACTGCAGTACAAGCAACCAGTGGTCAGGAGGTTAAAGGTCACAAGGACGGCCAATGCCACAAATATTCCTGTACGCATAGAATGAATTAACCCAGAGAAAAATGACAGAAGAGATCATTTTGGATGACTGTGCACCAATTAAATGACTTTGTCCTATCAGTGAAACGGTGCCAGTCAGTGTCAGGTTCCAGGGTTGGATCTGCTAGGCTTTGAACGCCCACCAGTTCCCATCAACACACACACACACACACACACACACACACACACACACAAGGTGGGAAAGTTCAATCCACACACCATCACACACTGAGACACAGACCTTGTTTATAACAGACACACACGGTAGAGGATTCTGTGTGTCATTGTATGTGTGTGTGTGCTTGTGTGTGTGGTGTGATTGTAAAGCTGACAGTGTTTCCCTTGTGGGGTGCAGACAACAAACAAGGTCCCTGGTGGTTTTTGTTAGGAGAGAGGGTACAACACACACACACACACACACACACACACACACACACACACACACACACACACACACACACACACACACACACACACACACACAAACATAAAAGACAAGACACACAGAGCTCTTAGATGTCGTAGCTGCTTCATGCCAGCCATGGCCATCTGGTTTATGTAACCAACTCTAGCATTGTATATTTGACCTGTCTGCGTGTGTCTGTGTGTGTCTGTGCGTGGGTTTTTGTGTGTCTGTACAGTGCTGGGGAGAGGGGTGAAGGATTTCGGTGTAGATTTGACCTCCAGATTCTTCATTGTGCTGCTGCGACCACACTGCAACCTCCGGGGAGTGTCCTCGTATGTCTTCATCTCAGACAGACAGTGGAGGGAGGACGAGGAGAAAAGAGTACCAGAGAAACCGAAATGGCTAAGGAGAGGACGGGAGTTGACAAGAAGGAATGCACACACACATTCTGGGAGAGAGAATTAATAACCAGTGTGGCTGAGGCTCCTAAGTGACCGGGCTGAGCTCAGGGTGAACCATAAAGCATCCCTGTGTTTTATTGAAATGCCAGCGTCCTCCCATTAAATCCCCCAAACACCAGCCAAACTTCTCAGCAGTCACAAGTGTGTGTGTGTGTGTGTGTGTGTGTGTGTGTGTGTGTGTGTGTGTGTGTGTGTGTGTGTGTGTGACACCTGTAAAAAAGGTACATTTGAGAGCGTTGAGAGAGCTGTGAGCATTCGGACAAAAAACTTTCAATCACCACTCCACAATGAATGTACGAGTGTGTGCACCGTATGTGTTCCCACCAAAGGTAAATTTGGGAGATGAGAGGGCCTTTTGGACATTTTAAAAAGGCATTTTAAAAGCCAAACTATTATTTTTAAAGAATAGTGTGTTTACGAGAAAGGCAGGAAAGTGATGAAAATGACAGTGGGATTTAAAGTGTTCCAAGCTTGATGCACATTCAATGCAATGGAAATGCATGAGTCTAAATATGGCTAAACTGTCCTAAAACTTGAAATAAGTAGAGCTATTTGGTTCTCGTACCATTATAAAATATTGCGCAGGAATTTGAGCCTTTCACTGGTCGAAATATGGTGCAAAATGTCTCAGTACCTGCACTCTGCAATGACAATAAAGTTGAATGTAATCGAAAAAAATGAGTTGAGAAACATAACAAATGTGGATGCTCCAATACAGGGCATGAGGAGTCACTGAATGAATTGATGAGTATATGAAAGCGATGTAAATCATATGCTATTTATATTAGCTTTCTCCACCACCATCATCAAAACACAAAATGATTGATGATCTTTTAGAATGGTGCTGATGCCCTTCATTACAGTTCAGAATCTATGACAAGGAGCAGTCAAGCTGTTCTGGAGGCTCATGTTGACCCTTAGGCCTCCTGCACACTGCCTGCGTGGCGGCTGCGTGGCGTTTTTTATTTCTTTGTACACCAGAAACGTGTGTGACGCGGTGCTGCTGCTGCTAGCCTTGTCTGTACACATGTACTGAATGTTTCCCATTGATAAAATGAAATAATAGCGTGTTCTTCAACTTTATTTTGTCAATAGTTTTGTGTTTGTACATTTCTTCATATATTGATTGGATTACAGCAAAGGCAACGTCGGCAGTATTGACGACAAAATAGGCTACAGAATATTTCGTTCTGTATTGACAGGTGCAATATTTGAAAATCGCTAATTATTTATTATTTTTTTAAATTACATTTATAGCTACATTTATGTCAAAACCTAGAGACTTTCAAACAAACAAAATGTCATTTATTAATATGTATTTGTGTCAAAATGACATATAAACATCTTTTCCTATTCTATTTTGCCTGGAAACGCTTCCAACACGCTTGCGTGTCGCGTGAAAAATAGGCGTCGGTTCTATTTCTAGCATGCACGCGTGCGTGTCACGCAGGCAGTGGGCAAGCTCTAACCTGTTAACATGGGAGCCGAAATAAAAACGGACACGCCACGCAGCTGACACGCTCACGCCCACCTCAGCGAGCAGGTCTCGGTACACTTGTTTGGTCCGCTTTTGGTGTGCACCCGAGTGCTATTGCTGCGTTCTCACCTGCCCAAACGAGCCGCACCAAGGAGGAAAACCAACTCTAGTGCGATTCAACCAAACTAAACGAGACCAGTGTGAAAGCGCCCTTAGATGCATATCTGGCTTTATAAGTTTTGAATGTTTTTTATAGTCTATTTTTAGATCTTAAACGTCTGTAATATGTTCTTGTGTATCCATCTTTTATTTGTTGTTTGTTTTACGTCTGGAACTATTGTGCTGCTGCCCGTCTTGGCCAGGATACTCATCTTATTGCTGGTTAAATAAAGGTTAAAATAAATATATAAATCCCCTGCTTTTTCATATAATGCTACCAGACAGTTACATTTTTGGGGTTCAGATTGAAATGCCCAAACTATTTCAATCAGGAGAGACTTCGTTGCAGATATGCAAAGATTTATTGTACATATGCATGATTTGAAATGTACAGTCTTTGGAGATTAGACTCCATCGTTATTTTAAAAAATATACATTTTTTAAAGGGCTAGAAAGCCGAAAGATAGTCCCCCGATGGAGTCTAGATACTGATGGTGGCGCGTGGAGCCTGGAAACCAAAACCGAAGAGCAGTCGGTAGTGGCCTGCCGGATGAGGACCCGGAGGAGCAAAGGGAGGGTTGTGCTCTTATCCTGAAATGACAACTGAGCAGCAGAGAGAGACAGGTTTAAAACAGGGATGTCATGCAGTGATTGGCTCATAATTTTCATGGCCGTTTCTGATTGGTTAAGATAAAAGTGAACACCTCTACAGCTGATCCGTTTAGAGGAGAGAGAAAGTGATTATGTTTTAGAAGTCTTCCTAAAAGAATTTGCGCTGAGCTCCATTAGATAGATTGACATGACATGTTGTACAGATGGTCCCACAATGATAAATTGTAATAAATTAGCTGATCATCTAACTCGTCATCTAGTGCAATCATCAGGTCAAACCTCTTTTTTGTCCCAACACTTTGGTTTATGACAAAATACCTGTTTAATTTAAGTAATGACATCCTCAGCTAGACTTTGTGTTTATTGCTAATAAGCAAATGTTAGCACACGTTTGTTGGTGCATAGGGTCATACATTTTGGGCCGTGTGCAGACTCTCCCTGCCCTCGCAGCATGGAGAGACGATGAAATGTATGTCACATGGACGGCAGTCATTCTTCACATCAAGCTGCACAGCAGTGATACCAGGCTTTGAACATTAGTAGATCTGATTCTCTATGTATGCAAATAATGCACACAGAACAATGGGTTTAGGGTTCTTCTGTAACTGTTTAATTCCCCAATGGCGCAAGTAAACTGAATAGCAGTATATCCTGTGACCAATATCTCCAGAGTAGTTGTTGTACTTCATGAAATGTTTTAAATTCTGAAATAGAAATTAAGGCTTTCAGAAACATAGCTACCACCATATTCCCTCATTGATAATGGCGTATAGATTTTTGAGACAATCCATTATGTTGTCCCCCTTTGGATCAAGCGCCAAACCTTTCTTAGTCTGACTCTTCATATTTCCAGAATGAGACCCGACCTGTCCTGCAACTCTTTTCCACGTCATATTATCTTGCTGAAAACAAGACATTCTCCCGTTCTCTCTGAAGCAGCTTTCGACCTAGATGCTATGAAACTTTGTCTCAGGAGTTAATCAGAAATGTGGCCTCCTTGCATGCCAGCCGAAAAGGGGATATATCCATCCAGGCATTAGCATTAGAAAGGAAGAAACGGTGGAAATGAGAGGAGAGGAGAGATTGTTTGACTGCCATCTTAACTGAGTGTGTCTAGCCAAGCCTGGCCAGGAGAAAATATAAACCCGAGAGAATAAAGCTTATTTTGACTGGTGGCCAGTTAGAGGATAAGACGCTGCAAAGGAGGTGTTTGTGTGTGTGTGTGTGTGTGTGTGTGGGGGGGGGAGGGGGGGGGGGGGGGGGGTATGTGTGAATCATTGAGCATGCATACCATGAAAGTAGCCAGCCGATTTACGTCTGCCCATCTCAGGTGTATATGTGTGTCCATATCTGCATCTAAAGCCTTCTCCTCCTCCTCCATTTCCATAAGGATAAATGTCATTAGCCTGGCAGCTAGTGGCAAGACGCTACTTTTACTCAGCACGAGTGTGAGGGGTGACTTTGTCCTTTTGAGAGAGCGAGTGAGAGAGAGAGAGGTCTGATACATGGACCAGACACAAATCCTCTTAGCCAACAGAAGAAAAAAAAAAAACTGGCTTTTGGGCTTAAATCGGCCATTGTGGCTCTACTTTAAGACTTCCTCTGATGCCTTTCTGCCTGGCGCTAATGTAAATAAATGAGCCCCAGTAGGAAACTGGGAGGAAGTGAGGGCAGGAGGTACAGGGGGATCGTATTCCTGGCTCTGACAGTGCAACACACACACATACAGCTGGCCTGACTGGCTGTAAGAACCTTTCAGTGTGGGTGGGTGTCCTTTGTGTGTCTCAGTGAGGAAAGTAAAATTATGAAAATCCTCCAATGGAAGGACATGCATGTGATCCTCTCTTCTGATAGTTCAGTACTTACACAGGGGATTGAAATTTCAACATTCATTATATGGATATCCAAATCTGTGGTGGTGATGTAGTGTACAATGCTATAGCCACTCCTTTCGTATTGACAGCCAAATCTCAGAACTCTTTGCAGTGTGACTACACCATCAACCCGTTCTCATTCCGAACTCGTAAAATAAGGATGTTTGGACAGTGGCTGTCAGCGTCTGATGCAACGAAAAAGGCGTCTTTCAGCGTGTTTGTGTAAAGCACCGGGTTGAGCAGCAGTTAGATAGGATTTAGAGAGTAGTATCTAAGGGTGAATTTCCGCATAAGGAGGTTGTTTGGGGAGGGGTGGATGGGAGAAACACAGGACTTTCACCCAGGAGAGCGGGGTTCGTGTCCCTCTTGTCACGCTTGCTATAGTCGTTACTTTCTTCCCGCGTGTAACGGAACCGTACGCCCACCCACGACCCTTTCCTAAACCCAATCGTCCCGTAGTTCCCGCATGTCACGGAACCGTAAGCCCACCCACGTCCTTTTCCTTAACATAACTGCGTCAAAAGGGACGGCAATAGTCCCGACCAAACGCGTTTACTTATAGCGCTAAAGGGACGGCAATAGTCCCGACTTAAAGGGCTAAAGGCGACTTTTAGCGTCAATAAGAACGACAAAGGCACCTGACCAAGCGTTCATATTTTACGAGATGAGTGTGAGAACGTGTCGACGCCATAGTGCCTACCTGTAAGGGTTCAGCCTGTTCTCATGAACCATAAGTTCAAAAAAGCTATGAAAAGTGAAGCACTGTAATATGTATGATTTCCCACTTTTTTTTTTACAGTGTGCACCACATTGACTGATGCTGTATTCAAACGCGGCTGGCCGTGTTGGGAGGAGGTTGGGGTGGAATGGTGGTTGTTAAAACACAGGACTTCCAAGCCAAGGAGCGGAGTTCGCTTCCCGGGAAAAACAAAAGACTTTCACCCAGGAAATACGTGTTCCTTGGGAGTGTTTTAATCCAAACCAAATTTTTTTCCTAAACTTAACTAGTGGTTTCAGTTCCTAAACTTAACTTTCGTTGTTGCATAATGCTCAATTTTTCTTGCCTAAACTTAACCGTAACCTTCGCCAAAATGACTGCTCACGGTGCTCTGTACCCGGCTCACAGTCACCTATTTTCGGGTAACTGAAACAACAGCTATCGCTGACCTTACGGAGCACCTTGCGGAGCACAGTAACTGGTGTCGCAGAGCTCTTTAGCGGCTAAACACATGTACTAACTGCCGCTGTCCGTGACCAGCTGGCGGTCTCCTACTTTTCATATGATATTATACGTTTTAGTCTGCATGACTTTTCGTACGATATCATACGAACCCGTTCATGAGAATGCGTTGAAGGGTTAATGGCTGACAAGGAGTCCATTAATTACCACGAAATGTACACCTCGAAGGGCATTAACTCGTTTATACCCTGGTCACTTGCCAAACACCTTCTTAAGACCATTAATTTATACTTTCATTCGTTTTTGGTAACACCTGAGGGTTTGACTAATACCTGGAACAATCATTCCCATCCCATAAGGTTCTTATGCAATGCAAATGTTGTATCCTGCTCCAGTAAATGGGGCGGACCTTAGATACGACCTGGCAACGGGAGATAGTTTTAGCTTATTGAACCCTTCGGCTCAGACAGCTACGAGCCAGAAAGCAAACATTATGCTAGCAAGATTCAAAGTCAAGAACATTATGTACATATTTTGTAGCGGCACCGTCATTGGGTCTGGTGCTCAAAACGATTGTGATTGGTTTAAAGAAATGCCAATAATCCAGAGCACGTTTTTTCCCATCCCGGACATTCGTTAAAACAGAGATTTACCTGTGAAATCAAATCATTACAATACAATCCTAATGCAAAGAGATTAGTGGATTCACTTGCAACTGCAAAGTAAATCCATTTTTCATCCATTATCATGTCACATCAAGTTTACCTTTGTTGACACATACATTCGCAAACCAAAGAGCAAATCATGTTAACTATTTGCTTTGTAGCCCTTTGTAGCACTATTATTACACATAAAAATGTTTGCAGACTTATGCGACACAAAGATTTGATTATGATGATTTAATAGACACCAAAAAGACAAAGTTGAATTAAGATTTAGGCCATAAAATTGAGCATTTGCTTTTTTAAATCTTGTGTTAACCTAACGTTGAAAAACCGTTTAGCATTAAAGAAGCCAAGTTCTCATGAAAAGGCTCATACATCAGACGTGATATCACTAACATAAAATAAAGTCTCTGTTAAGGCATTGGTTGCTTACAATATACATATGTGGTCACACTGTGTATATGCAGATATGCCTGTATATGTTCCTGGAAGTTGCCTCGACAACACTGTCCTTTGCAGTGACCCAATGACATCATATCATTTTCTTAATGAGACTACTCTGCTCTTCCTTTAGTACAAACTCTACATAAACAGCATAATCACAGCCGCAGTGAGCACCAGCGTAGCTGGAGGGCCCGCATCAGCGAACACGCAGACAGAGACCATCATGTACTGTAATCATACCATTGTACCATATTCATATTACAGGCACACACACTGATCCACGATGATCAACCACATGCCGCAGACAGGGAAGGAGGATCAATGAGCTTAATAGGAAGTGACATAAAACAATACCAGATGGCCAATCAGCACTCAAAGATGTTGGATGTTACCGTGGGAACCCTGCAGGACAGTGCTGTCTTCATTTCTGCTTTATTGTATATTAGCTCTTACTATACTGGTTGAGCCATTTAAAAAGCCATTGCACAGCACCTAAAAGCACAGATGTCTTAGTAAACAAAAGATCATTTGAACAATGCTATCCACCCATGCCATCCTTTCTTTGTCTTATACTAAATTAACTCTGTAGGGTCACTAACTCGAGTTCCACTTGCAAGCTTTTTCCAGAACTCTTGGCAGTATCACACGGTTTTCATCAGTGGATGGAGTTTGCTCTGCTGTCATGGAGGTGGATCTCTTGAAATGCATTCAAATAACGGGTTTGTATGATAACGTAACAAAACATATGCACAACACTTCGCGTGATATCATGAAATTAAGGGCGATCGCCGACCGGTCATGTGACAATGTTTTGCCATACAGTCACATGCAGTCTTGAAGTAATTGAAAGTAATACTTGAGTAAAAGTACAAGTATCTTACCAGAAAATGACTTTGGTAGAAGTTAAAGTCTCCTTTTAGAATATTACTTGAGTAAAAGTCTTAAAGTATCCGGTATTTACTTCACTTGTGTTCCATCTTTGTTGGTCGCACATGCTCAGTAGTTAGGTAAGGACTACTAGCTAGTGAGAAGCAGAGTATGAGGGTGTGCTACGCTAGCAGCTAGGCGAGCATTATAACGTGTGTTACACAATAAAGGAAAGGGAAAAACCAAAAAGCACAATATGAGCACTTAAACTGCTTCAAGAAATGCCATATTTGCAAGTGCTGAGGCTGCTTCGGCAGCGGGTAAATATTATCAGCTCAACGGTAAATGGAATGCTGGTCTTTCTGGTGTTACCACTTTCTAGGCACTCTGGATTCCATTGATGCATCAAACATTAGCGATATAAAAGGTGCTTTCTTTCGCTACTGTTGAAGAAGTATGTTGTTTGGCAGAAGGTACAAATTTCATGATTATTTAATTGTTTCTGCATGTAAAAAACTAAACGCAGGACTTGTTGAACCTTTGACTTCTTTCTCTAAACGTATAAAGCAGTCAGCCACTTGACGCTGAGCTTTACTGAGCTTCTCATCCCGCCTCAAAAAGCCTCTTCACTGTTCTAAAACCACTGTACTGTAGCCATTCATGACTTTGTGTTGAAATATACAGTGTAAAGTGAACGAGATGACATGTTATAAAGGCTGTGAGACAGGTTGGAGTTTGTACGTTGAAGTTCAGACATGTGAGCCGTGTGAGTGCCCCCCGATCAGCCAAAGTTTTGGGGGTGAAGATGTTTTATAAATGCTTGCTAGAAGATCCCTCTTCAACTGTCAGTGTTGTCAGCGTTAACATTTGCTTTCTTGCAAATTCTCTTTTGTTCCCTTCATGCACCAGCAGCAAACCGCTGGAAATGAGTGGGGGATTCATTGCCCCTTTTGGAAATTCTGACAAACAACTACTCAACCTTACAGGCGAGGCTGGCTACGACCTGTTGAGTAAAGCAACTTCATTGCTATTATAATGTGCGTGCCATTCATTTCGGAACTGAATATGTTTGTTTGCTGCCATCTTTCCCTGTCAGTCTCTCTCTCTCTCTCTCTCTCTCTCTCTCTCTCTCTCAGCCCCCTCATGTCAGAGAGGTTCACATCATCCTCGTTAAGCGTTTGTCTCCAGTCTAACTCACAGATGATTATTCATTTAGCCGCTTTAGACAGCTCCCGTCAGCCACAAGGACTCCGCTCATCCACCAAGGGACAAATCAACACTAGGTTTTTTTTCTCCTCCTCCTCCTCCTCCTCCTCCTCCTCCTCAGTTCTTTCTCCACTTCCCGTCTCTCTCCTGGGCTATTACATTGAGTGTTATGTTTACTATAACCCGCATGCTTGTTAATTATAAATCACCGGGTCCTCTTACGTTATATTAATTGGTACCCTCTTTCTCGGTCTGTGCAGAAGCGCCGGCAAATAAATTCAGGTACGGCTTCATTAAGTGGCACTCTCACAACAGATCTTGACATACGCTACAAAGACAATGAAACAGGGGAACTGCGGGGGAGAGAGTGGAGGCCCCCGACAACTTTGAAGGGTTGGAGGGTAAACTTCTGGGGGTTTTTTTCAACCTGAACCCTATTTACCCCATGTTTTGACTGATGGGAACAACAGTCTCTGAAATTAGTTTAGTATTAAGCAAGATCGCTGCAGTCGACAGCGGTGGAACAAGCTACAATGTAAGTTATGGGCAATTGCGCACCTTCAATTTCCGTCCACAAAAGTGCTTGTTTTGCCACTGACAGGCTCATATTGTTATTCTAAGTGACTGACAACAGACACACATCAGAAGGATACGTCCCCTTCTAACTCAGAACTCAGGTTCTGGTTCATGCTCTAGTAAGATCACGTCTAGACTACTACAACTCCCTCCTGGCTGACCTGCCTGCAAGTGCAGGCGACCCCTACAGCTCATTCAGAATGCAGCAGCTTGTCTGGTCTTCAACCAACCAAAGTTCTCTCACACTACACCGCTCCTCCGCTCCCTTCACTGGTTACCAGTTGCTGCCCGAATCCGGTTCAAGACACAAGTACTTGCATACAGGGCCACGAATGGATCAGGCCCAGCTTACATCCAGGACATGGTCAAATCCTACACCCCAGCCCGCCCACTCTGCTCTGCATCAGCCAAACTGCATGCTGAAAGCACAGCGAGGGACAACTAATCACTCATCGAAGTCCTGTTTGCTGTCCATGGTGGAATGAGCTCCCCATTGACATCAGGACGGCCGAAAGCCTACACATCTTCCGCCGCAGGCTAAAAACACATCTCTTCCAACTCCACCTTGGTTAATAAAAAACTTACAGTTGCACTTTCATTTGGCTCTTTGTAGTGTGGCTTATTTAAAGCTAATGTAATTGCACTTACTACTAGTTGTCTGGAGTTTGTACCTTCAAGGTTGAAAGCACTTAATTGGAAGTCGCTTTGGATAAAAGCGTCAACTAAATGATATGTAATGTAATGTAACAACATTATGGAAAGGATCCCTAAAGAGGTCGACCTTTTCTGTTGAAGAGTAAGATCCTTTTAACATAAAAAACATCTGCGAAATCGCTATCGCCAAACCCGCCAGACTCTATTTAAGTAAATGGTAATTTTATCATCGTAAAATACACTTCATATAGAGTCGACAGACACAAAATAAAACTAAGAAAATACGTCTTGTTTCGTCTTTCCACTTTTCCAACCATTACCATTCTGGATTTGTTGAAGTAAACACATAGTTTACCCTTTTACATAGGGAAATATGCTGGATACATACACGCTAAAAGTATAGTTTATTTAAATGTAGTCTGGTGCGTTAGACCTCAGAGTGTCCTCTGAGTTTTTGGTTAAACAAAAATCTAACTCTTTAACGAAAGGTCTATCTCTGTAGGGATACTGTCGATAAAGTTGTCAGACAACTGTCAGTGGCAAAAACTGCACTTTTAGTGGACAAAATTGACAATGCATATTTGCCCTTTAGGATTACATTGCAACCCAGTTAGCAGATAACAGGTACAGAGTTTTCACTCAATACTGGACCAAATTCAAAGATTTTGTTCACATCAGTCACTTAGACATCAAAGCATGCGGAATCTAAATTACCCTTTACGGTTTGGTTCAAATACATGTCTTCATTTAAGTCAAATCCTCCCCTATAGTGATAAACAAGTCATTTGACAGACATCATATACCGTAGCATATGATTCAGACAGAAATATAAAGAGAGAGAAAGAGAGATGGGTACAGACAAGAGCACAAAGGGAAAGAAATGGCCTCAGAGTTAGAGCCACTGAGGGTCTGTTCATGGACCTGAAATGACTGGGTACAGCATCACACCAGAGAGCTCCATTAGAGATAATTGGATGGATTTCATATTAATATATGCTCTGTCATTTAGCATTGCACACAGGCTTAACCCCTGCATGGGATTTCATCCCCTGCCGAGCCCTGCAATGATACACTTCACACTGATCATAATGATTGGAATACTGTACTCCAGAGCGGATGATGCAGTGGAGTAAAAAATACAGAATGAAAGAAAGAAAATGCTGTCCCATTTCTTACATTGCTGTCTTTTTCACTTGTTTAACTTTGGTACTTTAGAGTCAGCATTGGATTTACATCTTGAAAAATGTTTTAGTTTATTGATTTAGTTAGTTAGCTGCTTATTCTCCATAGTTTTTTTCCCTGTTAAATTGAAGCTTTAACTGCATTTTTTAAATTTTGGCAAAGTACAATGTGTAAAAGCGGCATGTTCCCATCAACCTTACCTTACCTAATGTAAGTTTTACAATATACAATTAGCTACAATATAGTCATATATTTAAGTTAATTACCTAAAAATATATTTACAATGTTTATACAGTTAACTATTTACACAAGTATTTACCATCAGTATAAGTTTTGTTAGCCTCTGATTGGTTGGTTCAGCTACATCGGGACTTATAATGCTTCCCAAGTCTCTTATTTGATAGCTCCTCAGTCCACGGTTGAACCAGAAGTTGTTTTGGCCTTCCTCCTTGAAGGCCATCTCAAAGCTCTTATTCCTGCCCCGAACAGCTAGGATGGAGGATCGAGGAGGGATCTCTGAGGAGCTATGAGCGAGGATACACGAGAGCAGCCTTCCCGGGAGCAGTGCAGCTGTGAGAGCTGCTAACTCCGCCCATACAGCTGACGAATTCACGTGGCGCTTCAGAAGAAAGGACGTCACATCCATGCAAAAACACATTTCCTCGTTTCCTCTCTCCTCGCGTGATTTCCTGTCCCGTGCTTCCTCGGTGGGCTGGACTAAGACGCGAGGAAGGGAAGCAAGTGAAGGAAAGGGTGCTCTGCTGTATCAGCGGTTGTTAGTGGTGCAGTTACCAGAGAATTGGTGACTTTCAGCCAGTAACAGGGCTGCCGGTCATTTCAGCGGACATTACGGTCAAGATACGATGAAGGTTCATGAGAACAGGCTGTGGGGTTAATCACGCAGGCTGCAGGATGGACTAACAGTTACTGTTATTACTAGCCTTTTTGGCACTGTCCCCTATAACAGCCACTTGGTCCAGCATTTGAACCCGACACCACCCCACAGAATGACTCCAGTACACTGGGAAGTCAGCAGTGACTCTTGCTAAATTTGGCAGGGGCAGGAGAGGGCAAAACAGTAACCCACTTCAAAAATTCGCCTTCACCTTTTAACTTTTTCCCTCACTCACCCTCTCCCTCTTCCTGATTTGCTCACCAGAGAGAAATCTCTTTCAACTAGCTGAGGAGGTTTAGGACAACTGTGGAGTCTGACATAATTATCAGTGGCTTGGCTTTAATCACACTCTCCTCGGACTCCTCAGTGTACATTATCTGACACAAAACACAGACGCTCCGCTGCCCGAAACAGGCCAATTTAGCCTCCAAACGTCACTCAAAATGCCAAATCAAATGCTGTGACAGACAGCTAGAGATGGACAGAGGAAAGTCGGCAGAACGTGAGAGCGGAGGAGAGGGGCAGACATAATTATGCACCATATTTTGGCTTAGTTGTTTTTTTTTCCGCCCCCGTATCCTTTTTTTATTCCTTTACTTTGTTCACTTTTAATAAGTCTGAACATATGTCAGTTTGATTCAAGTCTAACAAAGCTGTGGATGATTTATGTCAAAAGGTTGAGGGAGAAAAAAAGAGGGAAGCGAGATTTGAGAGACAGTCTCAAGGTAACGACGCTTCAATTAACCCGACTTACCTGTATAGGATATCATTTGAATGACTGCTGAATTAATAAGCGCTTCTTTGAAAATCTCTTGAAATGTGTTCTTGAGATACATCAATTGTAATCAAAGGAAATTATATTCTTGTACCTGGCTTGGAATAATTTGAGGTCTTTTCAAATCCAAATTGTATCTCATCAGAGCTGGAGTTTGGAGTCAAACTTGGATTTCAAACGTGAGCAGAGACTGGGTATAATTGTCATGGAATTACATCTTGTTTTGCACCACAGTTACGTAGGATTCTGTTAGTGGACTATTTGGCAACCCTCGTAAATTGACCGTGAAAGTGTTTTCTCTCATGATTTGCATCTAAGTGCAAATTAGTAGAAACACTTCTTATGACTCGCACACAAGAAAAAACTAGTTTGGGCAGTGGTAAAAAACTAGGGCTGGGACGATATGCTAGCCTGGGAACCCTGACGAACTTCCAGCAAATTTGAGATTTGCTCTGCAAGTCCGTCTGGCCAAGAGCCCATTCAAGCCCATTTCCAATTTTTCCAAATCGAGGCACCAATCACAACCGTTGAGGTAGGCTTTACACAATTAAAATAGCGCAGCGACGGCAACCAGCTTTTTGTTTACATTCAACATGACGGCCACCAGAGCGCAGCAACCTGTTGATGCCGCTGTCGCTGCTACATCACCCAGATCGTTGGTCTGATTGGTTGAAGGACTATCCAATTGCGCCCAGAGGCATTTGAGCGGCGTCCGTTGGTAATGGGCTGCAAATGAAGCTTGCCCTGGTGTCAACCAGGCTAACAATTGGGCAGTGGTGGCCTAGTAGTTAACGCTTGGGACCAGGAGGTCGCCGGTTCAATCCCCAGACCAACAGGAAAAATCAGGGTGGGGAAAGTGAAAGAGAAACGCTTGTCCTTCCCTCATTACCACCAGTGAGGTGCCCTTGAGCAAGGCCCTTAACCCCAACCGCTCCAGTAGAGCTGCTCAGTGGCCAGCAGATCAGACTGTGGTTGTGGGCAGTTTCCAGGTTCGAATGTGGAACTGTGTGAATGTGATCAGGTCGTCATTGCAAATGAGAAGTTGTTCTCAATCGACTTACCTGGATAAATAAAGGTTAAAAAAAAAAAACGATATGCCTTTGTCCCGATTTGATTCTTTGGTTACACTTTACTTGAAGGTATCTACATAAGAATGACATGACACTGTCATGAACGTGTCATAAACATTATAAACAAGTCATAAACATTTATGACATAAAGCTTCTGTCATTAAGTGTCATTCGGTTTTTGTTACGACAAGTTAGGGTTAGGATTAGGGTTCATGTGTCAGTGTCATGTGTTCATAACAGTGTCATGTCACGCTTATGTAGATACCTTCAAGTAAAGTGTTACCGATTCTTTCACTATACATTGGCACCGATTCAATTTGTATCGATTTTTATTTATTGCGATAGTATTGAGTATTGCGATTTTCATTTCCTTCTTTAAACACACAATAGTACACTTGTAGAGACAACATATCATGAGACATTTCTAAAAAACTAATTGTTTTCTAAGAATAATGCACATCACATGTCAGTCTGACATTTATTTCATTTGTAAAGAAGCGCATAACATGGATTTTCTGCATTTTCTGCTTTCGCTCTGTTTTGCTGGAAACAGATATGATGTCGTCGGCGTATATACCATATGAACAAAAAATATTGATGGCAAATCATTGGTAAAAAAAATAAATAAATATTGATTCTGGGAAAAAGATTAGATTTCAAAGAACCGTCATGAAAAAAAAATCCCGATACATACCATTTTCAATTCCCCCCCCATCCTTATTAAAAACAAAGTACTTAGACGTGTTAATATAAGTTCTGCACCTCCCCTCTCCACCCTGAAACGGGTCAGAGAATGGAAGCAGTGGGATGTGGAGAGGTCAGCCCGAGTGGAAAGGAGAGAACTTCAAAGTGATGAAAGAGAGAAAGATCATGAACAGTAGCACTCGCTAATGTGTTCCCAGGATGCAGCCATTCCTACCAGACCCCGGACCTTTGATGCTGTCCCTGACAGACCATTGTGAAGAAGAAAAAAAGAGGAGAGCCGTCACTGGCTATTAGCAGGATGGTGCAATCTGTTTGGGGTAATAAGCAATGAGCCCGGACAGGGCTGCACTCTGTTTCAACCTCGGAAAGACTTTGGGGATGCTTACGTTTGCAGGGTAGTCCTTAGAAAAGTGCATTGTGTTGAAATAGGTGAAAAATGACGGATTGAAAATGGGGAGTTGGGAAAGAGACACAGAGACACAAGACTGAAATTGGGCTGTAGTCATGGCAATTTATCATTCTGCATTTTTTTTTTCAAGATTATTTTTTGGGGCATTATCAGCCTTTATTTTGACAGGACAGATGAAAGCATGAAAGGGGAGAGAGAGTGGGAATGACATGCAGCAAAGGACCACAAGTCTGAGTTGAACCCGGGCCCGCTGTATGAGTCAAACTCTCTACATAGATAGATAGATGGATAGATAGATAGATAGATAGATAGATAGATAGATAGATAGATAGATAGATAGATAGATAGATAGATAGATAGATAGATAGATACTTCCTTCATCCCAAGAGAAATTTTAGGCATCCAGTAGCTTAGACAACCATAGCACAACAAACATATATATCTCACATACATAAAAATCACTAAGAAATTTAAAGAGTTAACAATTTGTGAAGTGATTACAAAGGTCTGGTATGGACCGACTATGGTAGAGTGTGTGCAATGGTGGTGATATGGGCACCCGCTGTACCAACTGAGCTATCTGGGCGCCCATTCAGTAATGTTTTTAGTTGCTTTTATAATTAATTTTATCAGTTGTTTTTTATCGTACTTATTATTTTATTTATTTGTATTTTATGGATTGTTTTTAACAGTCTACAGTTTATGTAAATATTAGCCACTGTTTAGACCTTTTTATTTATCTATCATATACTTTTGTTTTACATTTCTTGCCTCTGGTGTTTCCTCCCTTAATAAGGCATGCTCCTAAGTTCAGCTCTGTTTCTGGTTTTTAATGAATTTCTTTATTTTATTAAAAAAGTCATCGCTTTAGGTGTGTGTGTGTGTGTGTGTGCGTGTTAGGAAGGGGTATTTGCTTGCATGTAAATGAAGTCTGATTGATTGATAGATAAGCAATGATGTGGGGTCATCAATTAAACTATCAAATTGATACAAAATAATCATACTTTTAAAGGCAGAACATTAATCTATTGCAAAATTAAGTGTTTTAATTTGTTACCACTCCCAGAGTCAGCTGCTGGGATAGGCCGTGTAGGCAAGTGCTAGGGGCACCAGGTTACTGTAGGGGCCTACAGCCAGAGACACATGGAGACAAAGAAAGAAAAACACAGTAATATGTGGACATTGTGGAAGTAAAAGTGGTACTAAGTTAAGTTAAGTTTGGTTTAAAGGCCCTGAACACCCATACAGGTGTTTTCAGTTAATGATTAGTTAGACCGATTGAGTGACATCTTCCGGAGTGCCCTGTTAGTGCTGTTGCACCTGTTAGGGTGGGATAAATGACAGCTGTATAATTCTTATTGGTAGAAAGAATTTATGACCTAATGGACCTTTTTCACAGCAGACATTTTGACTTGTCATAGTAGGAAAAGCACAGCTGAAATTGATAATCTTAATTCCATCAAGTGTCCCAGTAAGCTATTTCAGTGAGTCAGCATGCACAATACCAGGGCCTCTCCTAAGTGGAATGCAGCCATCATTAATGGGTTTGAATACACCTGTGCTTTTCCTACTTTGATATGTCAACATGTCTGTCGTGAAAAAGGTCTATACGTTCCCATCAAAGCTCTGGCCCACATTCAACCTGAGCAGAGTCTAATCAGCCAGAATATCTGAAAACACCTCTGTGGGTGTTCAGAGGGGACCTTTGTCTCCATGGTTACAATAAAAAACACTTGGTTTCAGAATGATCATGGCCGTGCTTTAAAAATGTATGTTGACATTCAGATGGCAACAGGAAACAAACTGTGGTAAAGTGTGTCCCTTGACATCCCTCTTACATGGACTTTGTCACTCTATAACAACTAACACCTTCACCTGACTTTTGCTCCCGGCTTTGTTACTTGAATGTAAAAAGATGTTGTTTAGATGTTGTTTGCTAAAACTGCTGATGCTGCCATTCTTCTTGGGAGGGGACAGTCCGAAAAACTAGTGAATATCTTAATACTAATGTTGATGAACTTTTGACCCATTTTATGACTGAAAAACAACACTGGTAACACTTTACAATAACACACGGCCGACGACTTGAGCTGCAAAGAAGCTCTGATCGCTTGTCAAAAAGTACAGGGAAGCTTTTTGACGCTTTTTGATGCCTTGGCCGCTCTGACATGGCAGCATTCTATGTTCGATCATGTTCAACCAACACGGTCCCACGGCAGTTCGTGTAATTGTCACGTTATTTTTAATCTATTGATTTGTGTACAACAACACGTTTATGTTGTTTTTTTTCGTGGTGTCCAGCACGAAATGGGAACCATCTATTTAGAGGTTGGGTTTAGGAAAAAGACAATGGGGAAAGGACGCCTCACACGCCGGGAGGCGGCCACTGGGGACGTGCGACAATAACAGGATGGTTGTGATTAGGAAGACAACGGGGAAAGGACGCCTCACACGGCGGGAGACGGCCGTGTGACAATAACGGGACGGTTGTGATTAGGAAGACAACGGGAAAGGACGCCTCACACGACGGGAGATGGCCGCGTGAAAATAATGGGACGGTTGTGATTTGGAACGCCTCACGCGGGACGCGATCCCTGGTCTACCGGGTGAAAGTCCTGTGTTGCATTCACACTGTTCTGGTGTTTCAGAGCCCGTCTCGTGAGTCGTGACTTGAATTTGTAACTCACCGGCTAAAAATTTTGTCTGAAACGCAGCATAACTACTAACGTTACCATTACGTTACTCCTGTTTACCCTTGGCAGATATGCGGTTTAGATTTGTTCTTCTGCTGGAGCTAAAAACACTTGCATGGAGATCTCTTTTGGCTCAAAACTCCACTTAAAAACCAAAAACATAGCAATGTAAATGTAGCCTAAGGTACACAAAAATGTATGTAGTTACTGAGGAACGATTGGTAAGGTTAATAAGTTCCTGAATGACTGGGACACCTAAACTAAACAGTCGTTCCTCATTCGTTCCTCAGTAACTTCTCATTGACTTACTATTACCTATTGACTCATTAATACAGTGACTACCAGTCTGTTTATCAGTAACTGATCCGTAGTGCCCGAGTCATTCAGCAACTTCATTAACTAACAGTCGTTCATTATTAGTTCCTCATTCGTTCCTCCGTAACTACCTACATTTTTGTGTACCTTGTTGTAAAGTGTTACCACAACGCTAAAGTTAAAGCAATTCATATTGACTGACATAGATATAAGTAGGATGCAGGATATGTTTAGTACAGTATTAAATTTGTTTTTACATAACCACATGATCTTACGAGTAATTCATAGCAGTGGAGGTTGGAGACTCAGTAAGAAAATGTAGGAAAAGGAAAATACATCTTATAAGAACAAAGAACGTAGTCAGTGAGTAAGTGAAGAAGAGCCAGAGATGTTTTTTTTTCCGCCCCAGCTCAGTGGCAGCAGTGACCGCTCTGCCAGCTTGTGCCACATCAGTTTGAGGAGGTCGAGTCAGCGCCTGGCAGGCTGTGTCTGGCCTGGTCTCAGTGCAGAAAGGAGCGAAGGGTCCACGGGCCAAAGCTCCAGGCCTGCAGCAGAGCCACCCACACTTCCCCCCCTGCACTTTACTCACTTCTCGCTGGGGGCGAGTCAGGGAGTTGCTGGGGCATGGGGCTTTCAGCTCCAGAGCTGCACCTTTTCAAACCCCTGGGAAATGGGGGGTGGTGACCCCGACTGTCTCTAACTGTCAACTAGCCAGGCAGAGGAGAGGAAAGAGGGGTGACAGAGGCCAGGAGGAGAGAGGGGAGGGGAGGAGGAGCCGGCGAGGAGAGGAGAAAGATGACAAGGGGTTAGGTGTGAGCTATCCGCAGAGACGTTTGTCCAACAGCGTTTACGGTGTGAAGTACCCGAGTGGGGAAGCTGGTTGTTCTCAAATCACAGTGATCAGCACTGCCTGCACTCCACTGTGTTGCTCAACAAGTAAAAGGTGTCCTAGAAGGTAAGGTTTGGCACATAAAGGACTTAGGACTGCATTGTTGTTGTAAATGTTCTCACTTGAAAAGTGAATTCAGTTACTGGGGAAATTAGGATAATAGGATAATGCACAGCTCCTTAGTAGTACCAGAGTTAGCTATAAGCACATTTTTGATTGCACTTTACTTGAAGGTACTGTATCTACATAAGAGTGTCATTCGTTTTTTGTCATAACAAGTTAGGGTTAGGGTTAGGGTTCATGTGTCATGACAGTGTCATGTCACTCTTATGTCGAAGGAAAGGGTTACCAAATTTTCATCTACAGTCCCTGGGCAGGAAACAGAGAATAATATATCTGTCAAAAGGGAAACCAAACACTGGAATATAGAAAACGCTAAAACAACAGCAAAGGATAACAATCAAATTTCACAGTATTAAAACTCACCCACAACAACACCAAAAACCACTCCAACAAGATGAACCACAACATCAAGACAACACTACAAAGATACAATTTCACAACATTAAAACACCACAACAGTAGTTATGCAGAAACCTTGGACAGAACCTGTCTCTAGGTGGGCGTCCATCTTCCAGGTAGAGGTGAGAGAGTGAGAGAAAGAGGGAGAGAGTGGGTGGGGGGGGGGGGGATGTAGCGCAACCACAACAATAACATGCAAGAACAACTCACAAAACTTGTGAAATTAAACTATGATTAATTTAAAGTATAGTGTCTATATAGGTATTAGGGCCCTATCTTGCACCCGGCGCAGCGCAAAGCCCGACACAAGTGTCTTTGCTAGTTTAAGACCGACGCAGTTGTCAATTTCCCATCCAGCGCCCGCGTCGTTTAAATAGCAAATGCACCTGCGCCCATCTGTACGCCCATGGGCGTGCTGGTCTTACAGGGAGGTGTGTTCAGGATAATTCTTGGCGTATTGCTATCTTGAAGCAGCAGGAAGTGATCGCGCCATTGACCAACAAAAACCTGGTCTAAAATCAATAACGCAGCATTTCATTGTTATTTTAACAGCCAGCTCTAGGCTTATGCACAGTGCGCGCACACTATGCTTTTTACACACACAGGGAAGCGCAGCAGTACACAAACAAAAGATGCAAAAGATTACAAATAAAAATATTACAGTGCAAATCCTCCATCATAACAGCAATGCACCAAGGTACAAACGCGCCTGGCTTTTAAAGGGAATGGGAGATGACACTCTGATTGGTTTATTGCATGTTACGCCCAAAACACACCTATGAATTAAGGAAGACACTAAGTACAACCCTTTTGAACCATTCTCCCGGACCCTTTTTTCCGCCATCAAACTAGAAAAAGTGGATTTGGACACGCCCTAAACGCACTTGCGCCATGCGCTTCACGCCGTGCGCTTAGATCGTTAAAATAGGGCCCTTTAATCAGCTTGCTACTTAGGTACGTTCATGAACGGAGTGTGCATACTTCAGTAATTAGTTACGAGCTGTGATGGCAAGATAGTAAGCAGAGCAAAAACATTACAATCATGGCTTTAAACTTTAACTATTAGGAAGAAAAGTGTGGATCAGGAGGGAAATATTTTGAGCAGCCCTGTTGTAACCATAGTGGATGAGAATGAGTGGTAGTCGCTACTTAAGCAGCAACTGTGAAGTCTCCACAGCCCCTGCTAGCAGCAAACGATGCAAAACAGTAAGGACATATGACCCGTGTTACCTCAAATTTGGATTCAGTTGTAGCGGGACGGAGGAAGTACAGCGAGGCTGTCGACAATAAATATTGTTTTTAGGAATAAACTAATCTATATCCTCGACCTTCCGCTTCCGGGATTGCTCTTGTGCCACCGGAAATTCTGCTGGATGTCCCTCATTTTCGGCCGGATATGCGTCACCTTCCGCTTTCTTTGTGTTGTAATTCTAAACTCCGGTGGATTTGTGAGGACTATGGTTAACTGCTCCTCAAATCTCTGCAGGGTAATTCCAGACAGCTAGCTAGACTATCTGTCCAATCTGAGTTTTCTGTTACATGACTAAGACAATTTTTTAATGTACCCATGTTGCAGCAAAACAAGTTCTTTCCAGAGGCTATTTTGCAGAGGCACAGTTGCTCCCTTCGGCGCCTAGCGCCGCCCAAGAAGATTGTGATTGGTTTAAAGAAATGCCAATAAACCAGAGCACATTTTTCTCCCACCCTGGAATGCTGTGTGAACTAGCCAGACCCTCCTGCGCAGCGCTGTGGAGGAAGGACTGGCAATGTGAGACTAACTGGAGCGGGAAGGAGGAAGTACAGCGTGGCTGTCGACAATAAATATTGTTAATGTTAATAAACCTGCCTTCTGCATGAACTGTCCATACCTGAATACTGTAGGCCTATGCTAACCTATTTTAACGTGGGCCATAATTTCTGAAGTAGTACGTGGTGTGAAAAGTTTGAGAAACATTGCACTACAGGCACCATTCACCATTCACAGGTGACCGATACTGTTTTTTTAAGGCCAATACAACTATTAGTTAATTAAACCAATATGTGTAACCGACATGCATTTACTGTACAGTAAAAATGTAAATCTTTTAGTCAAAACTAACAATTTGGAATGTGACAAACTACAACACAAACGTTTGATTAAATGCTTCACACAATTATTTAATAACACTAAAACGTTAAACTTAATACACACAAAAAATGAATAAATAAAAACAAATAGCGTCTTGAAATTTTAACATGCAAACTGTTTGTTTGCAGGTGTTGCAGACTGCTAACAGCTGTAGCGGAGCCAAAGTAGCACACTTTTTAATGAATTAACTTTATTGGTTATCAGTCAAATAAAACACTGATACAGATAATCTGCAAACTGCCAAATATCGGCCCTGATAATCGGCCAGGCCGATAATTGATCGATCTTTAATTCACACGCATTCATACACTGGTGGCCAAGGCTGCCATACAAGGTGCCACCAGCTCATCAGAAAAACATTCATACACATTGACACACCGATGGCTCAGCTTGTTTGGTAGCGATTCAGGGTTCAGTGTCTTGCCCAAGGACAGTTCGACATGTAGGCAGGGATCGCACCACCGACCTTCTAATTGGTAGACGACCTCTCTACCACCTGAGCAGTCTCGCTTTGCCAGACCCTTCTCCAAAGTGTGCTGAAGGAGGGTCTGGCTACTCCACATACAGTAGCATTCGGGGATGGGGAGGAAAACATGCTCTGGTTTACAGTAATGGCATTTCTTTAAACCAATCAGAATCGTCATGGGCGGTGCTAAACTCCGCACAGAGCCGCTGCAAAATATAGTCTAGCTAGCTGTCTGGATTTACCATGCAGAGATCTGAGGAGCAGTCAAAAATAGTCCTCATAAATCCACAGAATTTTAAAATTCCAACACAAGAAAGAGGAAGGAAACGGAAAATACACGCATCCGGCGGAATTTCCTGCAGCACCGGAGCAATCCCGGAAGTGGAACGCTAAGGATATAGACTACCACCTGAGTAAATGCCCCGAGTAAATGAAAGAACCGATACGTATGTACAGGTACGTACTGAAACGGAAATAAATAACCATAAAACTCCTGGAGATTGTCAATACTTTGGACAGTGGCACTTCCTTTGGTTACACTTTACTCGAAGGTACTGTATCTATGTCATGAACGTGTTATAAACATTTTAAACAAGTCATAAACGTTTATGACATGACGCTTCTTTTAGTAAGAGTCATTCGGTTTTTGTAATGACAAGTTAGGGTTAGGGTTAGAGTTAGGGTTCATGTGTCATGACAGTGTCATGTCACTCTTATGTAGATACCTTCAAATAAAGCGTTACCCTTCCTTTTCTGCATGTCTCCTTTGCGTGCACGCAAACATCTGAGTGACACAACAGTGTATGCAACGAACAACACAATCTGTATCCTCGTGTGCTTGTCTGTGAAAATCTTCTAATCTTCACGGATCCTCAGATGTGTTGGAAATGCAAACAGGGATGTGCAAAAAAAAAAAGATTAAAAAAAGATTTTTATTTCCTGATTTAGTTTGGGAATATAGTTCCTGTGAGATTCCTGTACAAGGAACTATTTAGCCAAAAAGGGGCATTTGATGTCAAATTCTTCACAATTGTAAAACCAACTTAATTGATTACTTTGACATATAGTAAGGTGCATTGTTAATCTAAAGTACAAAATAATTAATAACACACACCAACACACACACACACACACACACACACATACAATACATATGCACAGACACCATATACAGGCATATTGTACAGCAAGAAATATTTTTATTTTACAAGGTGCAAGAGCAAATGTGTGAATGCCTGGATTTTGAAGGCATGTGTTTGTTTGCGCAGATGTCCATGAGAGTGGTTGGTTGGTTGGTGTGTGTGTGTGTGTGTGTGTGTGTGTGTGTGTGTGTGTGTGTGAGCATGCAGCTCCCAGCGCCCGGCGGTGGTGGCCCGTTATTGAGCCTTTGAGAGGCGAAGCGGCTGATAAATTCAAACTCTTTGTGTAATTGTCTTTCGCATCTGAATACAAATCCCCGCTGCGTATGATTCATCATATTTATTTTTTTATTTCCTCCGGCAACATCTTTTATTAGTTGTGCACTCAGCGGCGAGATTTAATTTCTGCAGGAGGGGACAACAGCGGCTTGATGATTATTATTGAGAATGTGATACTACAGAGGCTGAAATAAAATCTATAGTGCATTAAAGTGACAGATTAGGAGGGGCGGAGGGTTCATTTACAAGTGTTAAGACATCAGCGGCTAATGCCCTGCAACGCCAAATAGCAATCCACCCTGGTCCCTGTTCTGTAGGAGCATGTTTGAGGGGAACAGCATGACGGAGTGAATGAAGAGTGTGTGTGGCCACAGGAAGAGTGAGTGTGTGTTACAATCAACAGGGAGCCTCTAGTGGAGACATCTGGGTGTTGTAGAAGAGAAGGAGCTTTGCATGTCACTGTGCCAGAGAGATGTGAGAGAGCTGGCCTGAGATCTTGAAATTATTCAACAACATGAAACAGTGGTATTATCTCCCCTTCTGGAATACGCCACTTGTTTTAAGGAAAACATATTGTAAGGTATAAAGGGCGTGACTGGAGTTTTTTGTTTTGTTTGCAGTTGGGTGACATAATTACATATCTCAGTAAAAGAAACCATACAAATGTGAGAGAAGTGCATCAATTTCAATTTCTGAAATGTTCTATTTTCAGTTGGCTTCCTAACAGTGATTATGGCTCTGCATCACACACCTGAGGTGCCTATCATTACAGTAACAATTATTGTAACTATTCCATTTCCATAGAAATGTCTGTCTTAAACACTAAGCTCACATGAAAAAAACAAAACAAACTGAGGTACTGTTACTTTCTGCCAAAGAAATAGTCCCTATACAAACCGTTCACAATGCTATCTGTCTGTCTGTCTGTCTGTCTGTCTGTCTGTCTGTCGATCTATCTATCTATCTAGTAATAGGGAATCATTTTTTATTGCTATAAGCATCACAAATGGAATTCCAAATGGGTGTGTGTATTTGCGCCCAGTCCAAACTTTCCATGGGCTTTTTATGCAGCTCTGCCTAACATCGGCCTTGTGTTCTGTCTGAACACACCTCGAAACTCCTCAGTTTTCAGTCCAAGAGTAATTCACAAAGCACTTTAGCACTAAAACTAGCTCCTGAGTATGTGATGAGGAGTCACGCTGCAATCACACATACAGATACAAAGTAGTAGGCAGTGTCATTTATTTAGAATATTTATTATATTCAAGTAATAACATTACTAGAAATGTGCCAGTGTTAGCCCGCTGGCCTATTTTCAACTGTAGTCCTTTAGCAAGATTTTATCCCCCTTTCTCCCAATTTGGTAGCCAATTACACCCAACATATTATCCAGTAGCAATTGACTAAAATGGAATGTAACCCTAACCCTAACCCTAACATAGGGCCTAATTTTAAGAAAAATCTTGGAAATGTGGGAACATAGGGCCAAATTTTCAGTGAAAAAAAAATTCTTAGAAATGTGGGAATATAGGGCTGTGGGACAATTGGGCTGTGGGTACATACAGCTGTGGGATCATTGGGCTGTGGGTACATACGACTGTGGGACCATTGGGATGTGGGAACATAGGGCTGACCCCAATGAAACCACTTAGTTAGGGTTAGCAAAAGATCATGCGTTGGGTTAAAAGATGTACGGTTAACTGACATGTGGCACAAGAATGGGACAGTTAGGTTTAGGACAAGATGGGGTTACAAAATGTACGTTTCAGTGACACGTGGGACAAGAACGGACTACAAAGTCCTGTGTTGTTTGACCCATGCTCGCTATTGTTGTCGCTCTTAATACTACGGTGCGTTCCATACAGACGCTAAAGGGTGTTTTTTGCGTCGGTATCTGACGCTGGGAGCCGCGGACGAAGCGTCGGTATTTAACAAGTTGGGAATAAGAATGGGTTGGTTGCGTTGAGTGTGTGATTTACATATTCTGACATAGCCACGGTAGTAGGGTTAGGGGTTGTTCAAAGTTGTTCAGTTCCTGTTGCACAGATTGTTTCCCGAGTACAGAATAGCTTTGAGTAGTAAAAACTGTCTACTATTGTCACTCTACATACTACTTCATCTTACAGCGCTGAGCAGTAGATGAAAATGGCCATTTGGAATGTCTACTGTCAACTAGGAGGTCTAGGAGAGCAACAACGCCTCATATTTAGTTAGTGATGAGGACTGATAACGCCCATTCATTCGGCTGACAACATTCGAAGCGGATGAGACATCCCCTGTTTCTGACGGAGTCAAAAAAAGAAGCAAGGATAAAAACACAAATACAGAAATCTGTTGTGAAATAACGAACTCTCCAAGTTTGCAGCACTGAGAGATTTCTCAGCCATCTGTGAGTTGTTCATCTAACCAAAATTCGCTCTTCGGACCCGACTTTGTTCGACTGTAAGCCTATATGAAGTGTACATTAAATATTCATTACACATTGATATAATGTAGTGAGAAAGTTCAACTAATGGGGTCAAGCCCTTCTTTTAGTTCTATCTGCTAATACCAGTGACTTAGCACCATTTAGGGCGATTCCTAATGCTAAAACCATTGTTGTTACGGCTCCTAGGCAAATTACTCTTACAAAAATAAATAATACAGTCAATTTTGACTTCATGGCAGCTTTTGAAGTCTAACTTCCCTTATTTGTAAGTGGAAATTAAAACCATTACTATCTCCACACACAAAAAGAACACACGTTTGGCATTTCAAAGCTTTCAATTTTGGTGTCTGAAGCTTGTTAAAAATGATGACAATGGAGTCGTGAATCATCTACATGCGCATCCTTGCTGAACGACTGACTAAAAATGGAGACACAAGCAGAGGAAGATGAAATTAGTTCTAATGATATAATGGCCTCTTTAGAACTGACATGTTGAGTCACTCTGCGACTGGTCAAGTCACATCGATTTTCATCAGGGGTAGAAACCCGATCTACACTCGGTTCTATTTAACTGACTTGTCTCTCTCTCAGATGCCCCCAGATATTTATGTCTACTGTCTTGATTCTGCCGAGCGGGGGGCTTAATCAGATCCAGAGTGAGCTCCATCAGTATTCAAGCCAGCTGCTGGGAAGAAAAGAGAGATAAAGTGAGCTGAGACTGAGAGGAGAATAGACATGTGCGACAAAAAGACGTCGAGGGCAGAGGCACGCGATCAGGCCACAGCAGATCATGTTACAACACTACTTTGGGAAACCAACCATGCGCTGTATCTTCAAATAGATTATAAGACTGAAGGAAAGTCTTGCAAGTCTTTCTGAAACTACGTAGTTTTTCGTGGACATCAGCACTCCTGGATGCTCAGGCTACATCTACACCGCTACGCTTTCATTTTTAAGCAGCGTTTTGAAATAAAAAACCCCATCTCCGTCTACACAAGAGTTTTAGCTGAACTACGTCTGACAATGCATATGACCATCGCCAGTGTAAACTGGAAACAGATTGTCCGATGTTACTCTGCGGTTGAAAATCGTGGCTGTATAAGTTAAAAATACAACTAAAACAACCTTTGAACGTACACATACGTACACCACCAAAACAAGTTAATTCCCGAGGCTATTTTGCAGAGGCACAGTGGCTCTGTCCGACATTAGCACCGCCCAAGAGGATTGTGATTGGTTTAAATAAATGCCAATAAACCAGAGCACGTTTTTCTCCCATCCCTGAATGTTGTGTGGACTAGCCAGACCCTCCTGCACAGCTCTGTGGAGGAAGGTCTGACAATGTGAGACTATACAATAGGTAATTTTTTCACTGTGAAGCAGGTCTTGACTAACGATTTAAATAAAGTCAATGAAATAGTCATGAGACAGCAGCGTTATGTAACCCAGGGGGGGGTCTAAGAAAAAATTCGTCCAATTTCACTTGGACGTTACGTCATGGAGTCTTTTGATTTGCAAAACCCAGTCCACTCAGTGCTCCCCAGGTTGTGATGAGTAGTGTGTTCTCTCTTCTCTCTGTGGCACAGCAGCACCAGCATTACAGCGTTCTCCTAAAAAAGTCTGACTGAGGAAGTCACCAAACCGTCTCCACCCTCTAATTGTTGACATTGTTTCTTGCAGGAAGGACAAAGGATCATTTTCCAATGGGCCTTTAAAATGTGTGTGGATTAGCTTGGATTATTACCAGAAGTCATTAAATAATTTTTAGCCTCATGGAATCTGAACTGTCACCAAACACGTCATCTTAAAAAAAATCCATTAAAAGAGAAAATATGTAATATATTTATTGACCTTAGTCAGTGGCCGGTATGGAATGCATGTTAGATGAAGCATCTCCTTCTTAATTTTTTATTTAAATAGCAACTCTTAAATAATGTGTCACTGCGATAATGGTTGGACATCAGGCAGGTCATGGGCTTCTTGATACAGTCATTATAAAGTAAAGTAACCGAATATATATTATATTTAATTATATATATATATATATATATATATATATATATATATATATATATATATATTTCAATTCTGCAAAAAAGAAATCAAACATATGTCGAACTTTGCAGGGCAAACAAAAGAAGTTAGGATAATCAGCAACTTGTCTTTAGGTGATGGTTTGACACAATGGAATTGTGTCTGTTATTCCCTCCTCTACATGTGGCACTTGTCCAATTATTGGAGACAAAGATCGGAATCTTAACAACTCTAACAAGCTGATTTTCGGTTAAGTACCAATAAGTATGAGCGCCAGCAATTTTCCCTCCACAATGTGATATCCGCCTGCTGAAGGGGAGAAAAAAAAAACATTGACAAACTGTCAAGGTATCACATTTAACATGTTTGAAAATTACAGGACATGAACTTCCTGCTTCAGCCCTTTCTCTCGTTTTTCCCCTTCACCGGGATCATTCAGCTGCCACCCGATCTGCAGTCATCCGAAGTGTAATTATGCTATCTGATTGTGATTTCTTTACCATGTTCCTCCGTGCTCCGCTCTCCCGATGAACCCTCACTGATCCGTATCAAATCGGCAGGTCAGCCAGGCTTTGGGAAGAACTCCCTGGCGATAAAGTCTTGTTTCGCAAAATCTGCTCGACATATATTTCAGTTGATTTCGGCGCACACAGAATAGGGGTAAGAGAATGGACTAGAGGATACGAAACGTTAATCGAGGGGCTACTTCCATCAGCCTGTACTGGGACTGTAAATATTAGAATGCTGCATGTCTAATTCCCATCCTCTTTTTTTTTTTTTTTTTAACTCCAGTTACCCCCTGATTCATGGTCCCCGCACAGCGGAGTAGGAGTATAGGCAGTGTGAGCTGCTATTATGTGGAGCTCACGGTGCATTAACAACAGCGGCAGGCGTCAGCTCTCACATCTGATCACACTAAATCAGACAAATGTGGACGAGAGGTGAAGGGAGAGAGGGAGGGAGGGAGGGATGGATGGTCTCGATGGATCTGGGAAGGGGAATGAGCTGACTGCCAATGTCTAGGCGTGACGTGTTCGCAATAGTTGCAGGGACTGAATAAAAGTACCACACATTTGTAAAATATACACACACACACACACACACACACACACACACACACACACACACACACACACACACACACACATCATACAAGTCCTTTGTCTTGGCCAGACAACAACACCCAAGTTCACATGTCACTTGCTTGGGTGGCATCTGTTTCGCATATCGCAGTCAACACCTCGTCTCAATTATTTTCTAGCCGGTAAATATTTAAATAAAAGCAGAGCCGACATAATCAGGAATCAGTATGTGAGTGCCCCCCGCCATCCCCTGAAGACCCGAGCTCTCAGATCTTCTTTGTCATTTGTGAGGGCTGGGAAGCCACTGGGCCCGTGGAGGTCACAGAGCTCAGGCCTCATCAGCAGGGCTAATTTGATTGTTGGCGGAACAATGGTTAGCGTAGCCGAGCCTGGCGCTGGCCTGCTGCAGGCTGCATATTAATGGCTGGTGGCCATTAGGCCCTGCAGAGGAAGGGCACACTGAGGGGGAGTGAGAGCTCAGCACCATACATACTCCAGCTAACACGGCTGCAGTGGTCATAAAAATCACAACTCTTTTCTTTTCTCAGGAAGGAAAAATAGATTTTGGGAGTTTATCTGTGACACTAATGTCATTTAAAGCAGCTACAAGGAACCTTTAGTTTGTGTTGATTATAGCATCAGTGTTCTTATCACACCTGCGGTCGTAAAGAACTAATTAGAACTGAAAGCAGTTATGAACGGGGTCCAAGCCCCAACTAAACCCCCTTACACAGTTTTTTCGTCTTTCATACTACTCA
This sequence comes from Zingel zingel, assembly GCA_023566125.1. Classification (NCBI taxonomy): domain Eukaryota; kingdom Metazoa; phylum Chordata; class Actinopteri; order Perciformes; family Percidae; genus Zingel; species Zingel zingel. Next base: position 4,573,990 of record CM042326.1, on the reverse strand, counting down.
CTGTCACTCTTAATACTACGTCATCTTACAGCGCCGTGGTCGAGCTGCTGCTCTGCCCAATGTGTTCTATACAGACGCTAAAGGGTGATTTTTGCGTCGGTATTTGACGCTGAATGCCTCAGACCGTGGCCAGTATTTTGCCTGTTGAGAGTGAGAATGCTTTGCCTGGTAAGACTGCCAACAAGCCGATGGCCCAAAATGCCGAAGTGACAGAGCGTTTACCGGGATCGGTACCGTTTTTCAATGTAGGCTTAGCTGGGTTCACTGTCCACTACATCCCTGAATGGGGCAAAGTAATGAACACACCCTAGCACAGCATCTTCTGCTGAGAAGTAGGCATACTAATGGCTAGTGTAGCCTAGCGTTACCCCTCTTTGCCACAGTGAAGCATACTAATCTTCGTTGAAGCCGAATGCGGCCCTGCTGCACCAAAGAGCATACTAATTACAACAGCTGCCCTTCTCTGAGACCTTGGCAGGTCACTTAGCAGTGTGATCAGTCCCTGACTCCTAATAAAGACACTTAAACAGGGTGAGCCACAAGGGCAGAGGGCTTTTTATCCCCCTCTCTCTCTCTCTCTCTCTCTCTCTCTCTCTCTCTCTCTCTCTCTCTCTCTCTCTCTCTATTCATTTTCATGGTGTGTTTTTAGTTTAAGAGCAGTACAGCATATGCTTGTAAAAAAGGCAGCATTTCATTCAGTCAAAGACAAATACGTATGCAAAGAAACCCCATGTGTATCAGCATAATGCTTTGTCACTTATGTTTATAAGTCTACTTTTACAGTATGTATCAAAAGTGCTTTTCATTGGAAGGAATCTAACTCACTCCTGCGTGGACTAGAGAGACTGTAAAACCTGTTGCCTTAGAGAGGTGGTCTGGGGGATATAGGCTTGGGGCCAACAAAAAAATTATACTATGACTTTACATACTTTCCTTATGGTTCTAAATCTCTTTCGACAAGCTCTCAGTCACAGTGTCTACAACAATATTCTGAATGATGTTAAGGACCTTTTAACACCTGAAAGTCCGGACCAAGGGTCATGGTTTTTGGTACATTGTATACATTTGATCTGGTTAGGTTTGGGTTCACATTGCAGCTATGTGAGCAGACTCAAGAACTCTACTTGACATAACTACGTCCTGTCGGCATCACGAAGGTGAGCCGCGTCTCCCGATGCTTGTAATCGATTGGTTTGTTGTCGGGCTTCCCCGTCCTCTCGTATCCTCTCTCTGCTGTCTGAGTTTTTTCCAACTGACTCCTGCTTTTCAGCTCTTTTTTTGTTTTGTTGCGTTGTTGAGAAGCAAGACACGGGAACTTTACTTGGGTTTTGAGGAGCTGCAGCATTTATTCAGAGACAAACTGAAACCAACACTGTATTTACTACCACTTAACAAGTAACTAATTTATTCTCTGCTCTGATAGCCGACAGCTGTCTGCTCGGAGCGTGTTCACTGTCACTCTCTTTCACTACGTACACACTAAGCACCGAGCTGTTCCTTAAAGGCTCTGACACACCAACCCGACGGCCGACCATCGGCAGAAAAGTCAGTCGGACTGACTGCCTCTCAGAGTTGTTCCAAAAAGTGCCTCGGAACACACCGAAGCGACGCCGACTTGAGCGTACGTTCTGCGCGTGCGCGAGACGTAATACGTCTCCATAACCGCAGGCGGCACTAATCTGTATTGTCGCATAAAAAATTCAAACCGGCAGCTGATTGGACGAACGCGTCACGTGGGTCTGGCTGCTCCCGGATTTCAAAACCGACCATTAATGGCGGCTCGTTCGGAATACGATCGTATTTTATGAAAATAGTTCACCGAAACGTGTTCCTGTAAACATTTTAAGCGAGAAATAGGCCATGCAGTTGCTGAATCTGTCTTCATTTCAGATCAACAAAGTCAGATCTGAAATGTCAGTTTAAAAGATTTTCGTCAGATTTTGAGAGGCGTTCGTCGTGCTCATCCCGCTCATCATTTCCGGATTAGCACTCCACCAATCAGATTGGTCATTGAGTCCGACTGCCCGCCTTCTGATTTAACATGTCAAATCGGCCGAAATTAAAGCCGACGGCACAGATCAGACCAAACAGACTCGAGTCACCGATCTCGCCAGACTGTCCTACGGCCGATAATCGGGTTGGTGTGTCAGAGCCTTTAAGGAATAACTCTTCTCCTATAACATGACGATAGATTGCCAGAACATCCTGTATTTGGTCCAAAAGTCCCAACCATCCAAAAAAAATGCTTTCACACTGGGAACAAACCGGACCATGGTTCAGTTTGATCTGGACCAAGACTACCTCTTTTTGTCTGACCAAATTCCGGCTGTTTGGTCCGGATTGTGGTCCTGTGGAGGTTTCACACCTGTCATTTTGGTTCGGATCAAACTGTTCACCTTGACTGGAATAATAATCTGCCGGACACGCTAAGAAACTTTCTGGCACACAAAAATTGTCACATTTTAAGATATTGAATATCAGCACAAACTATTGGACATCAGCAGTTTCAGTATCACCTTTATTGACCTTTGAGTCCTGATTTGTACACATCAACTTACATAGTAACAAAATGCCAAAATGTGCACATACTGCAAGTCCAGTGTGATAGTTCATCCTTGAGCTAGTGAACCAAAGAAATCTCCAATCCAGGACCTCAAGCTCTATTTACAAGCTTTTTTTCCCAGAGCTTTTATTAAATCATATCCGGCAGTATTCGTTAATGGGTGTAGATTTTTTTGGGAGGAGGTCAAATACAATATATATATATATATATATATATATATGTATATATATATATATATATATATATATATATATATATATATATATATATATATATATATATAACAATATAGATATTGTATGATGTAATCTCTGCATGCATTGACCACAAATCCATGGCTTGCCTACTGTGTAATTTGCACGGCACACCGGACACACCTACAAAAGTTTAAAAGGTTATTTGTGTATATATATATATATATATATATATATATATATATATATATATATATATATATATATATATATATATATATATATATATATATTTTCCAGCTGCCATTTTTCCTTTTCCCATTTAAGTTTCACAACGACGACTAGCTGTAGTTAATGACCAATGGGCTGCTTTGGCAGGTTTACCTTTGATTTTAAAATATGGTTCCTGGTATGTACAGTATTTGTTTCCTTTTGATGTCTTTGCATTGTGTTTTTTCCATAGTACCGTTCATGTGTCGACTCATACAGATGACATGGATAGCATCCTGTCAGAGAGTGTGTGCGTACTGTTCCTTTAAATTGGACATCAGACATTTCTTCTTCATCCATCTCAGTCATCTCTGGTATAATTTCCATGTTTTTCCTTTCTCCTTAGCTTTAACCCCATACCACACAGATGCAATCACATACATTCTCTGTCTGTCTACCTTGATCCCTCTCCATTTCCATGCATCCCACCTCCTCCCTCTCCCCCCACCCCTCCCATCTATCCTTCTCTCTAGTGATGACGGACACACAGGTAGAGAAGCAGCAGGCGTTATGGTGGTGGATAATTACCTAGTGTTTGGAGCTCCCCAGGAGTCTGGGCCTTCCGGGGGGGGAGAGGGGTTAGAGGGGACAGCGACAAGCTTGGCTGTATTCATAATGCACTCTGCTAACACTCCACTTCAATACTTAGCCAGTGGAAATGCAGGCCCCGAAGTAACGGGCTTTTGTTGCCGCCTGAGAAAAGAAATGTAAGAAGATGCACGTTTCATCTGCCTTTTTACACCTCATCTGTCATGCAGCTGAGTCTTCACCGTACCCTCCCCTTTCCTTCCTTTTTTTTACAACTGCTTCTTCCTCCACCACTTACCAGCAAATTCTAGCTCAAGACAGTTTTACAAAAGACAATTTTGCACAAGAAAACACATTGTAGAGACGGTTGTGACTGGGAATAACTTTGTGTGTTTGTCTGAGTGCAATTGAGGCTTTGCTTTGTGTGTACCATGGTAAATACGATCCATAGCTGTCTAGAAGAGCAGATGAGGTAATGAACAAATATTCACATAAACACACACGCGGACGCAGTTCACGCACCTTGGAAAACCTGGCAACCTGACAAACAAATCCCCCCCAAAAATGCACTTTGTTTGGTGATAACCAGCCAAATGAATGATGGAGGCCTCTAACAAAAACTCCCCACTAAACAAGCAGTGAAACCACACTGCTCCTGACCCAGCTGAAGTGGAGTGAAGTGGGCCAACGGGAGCATCCGGTTGCCTAGTTGTCCAGGCTCCATTAGTCTAGAAGAGCCATCAGTGGGGGATTAGGCAGCAGTCCCTTTCAATCCTCATCCAGCGCAACATCCAAGCTCCCCCCCCCAAACCCCCACCCCATCCCTTGCCAGCTCTCTGAGCCCGCGCCAGGCGCTCCTGGCTGGGCTGCGAGCTCGGCCAGAGCCCCCTTGTGTCTCTGGAGCCTTCCACCTCTCTCTGCTTTAGCCTCAGCTGCTGGAGATGTTGTCCCTAATTAACAAGGGATTAAGCCATCATCTCGGCTTGTAATACAGCCTGGATGGGAATTCCAATATGGATGTTGGGGGGGGGGGCGGTGAGAGGAGGAGGTGGTGGAGGGCGAGGGGATTGGACTGGGTAAAAAGAGAGAAACTAGTGGCGTTTAGCAGCTCAGTAAATTACTCTTGACCCGTAGGACTGAGGGGAGTCTATCGGCACGACAAGCCGGCTGCCAATTACAACAGCTCGGGCCTGCCAAAAGTTTTATTGGGTGGAGGGCGGGGGCAAGTTGGAAGGTGATTGGTCTGCATATGTGTGTGTGTGTGTGTGTGTGTGTGTGTGTGTGTGTGTGTGTGGATGGGTGCGGGGGGGGGGACTCATTTTAATGGCCTTTCACCATATTACTTTCTGTCAGGATTGGAAGTGTTTGCATTCGGAGGGATATTGACATAATTATGATGAGAATTTGGTGGAGGTTGAAAATGAAAATAGAACTTTTATTTTTTTTTCTGCAGCAGTACCCCACAAGCCACTGTGTTCATTGCATTGTTGGACATATTTTATTCAGCCTTTGTGTCCTCTGTCTGCTAAGAAATTTGTATCTGATTCTTTTTCTTCTTTTTATTAACCTTATTCGGATCTTCCGGAACTTCATCAAGAATATTGCTATAATGAAAAATGTTATTTTCATTGTTTTCTAAAGACAACTAACATACATTTATGTTTTAATATACAATAATCATAAACCTGATTTTATATACAGCTACACATCTGTGAACTAACTGGTATTTTCCACTGGGCGCCGTGGTCCCCGCAAGCAATCGTAGGAGTGCCTGGAGTGGAAGGTAGATACTACTAGCTTAAAAGCTCCCATGGCATGAAAACTTCACTTTATGAGTTTTTTTTAACATTAATATGAGTTCCCCTAGCCTGCCTATGGTCCCCCAGTGGCTAGAAATGGTGATAGGTGTAAACTGAGCCCTGGGTTTCCTGCTCTGCCTTTGAGAAAACGAAAGTTCAGATGGGCCGATCTGGAATCTTCCCTTTATGACGTCATAAGGGGAAAGGTTACCTTCCCTTTCTCTGCTTTGCCCACCCAGAGAATTTGGCCCGCCCATGAGAAAGAGAGAGGCATCATAGCTAGCAAACAAGCGAAGCATGGCAGTTGGTCAAGGCCACACTTCTACTCTCCACCTTGCCCTCCCTCTCTCCTCCTCAATAGCATTTAAAGCTACAGACACAGAAATAGCACATCTTAAGGAAAGCTCATTGTGGGACTGGCTCTAGTGGCTGTAGTTCTGCACCAAGACTGAATTTCGGGAAAGAGACTTCAGATACAGTATTAGGGGACCACTAAGGTCTATATAAAAGAGACTTCAGATACAGTATTAGGGGACCACTAAGGTCTATATAAAAGAGACTTCAGATACAGTATTAGGGGACCACTAAGGCCTATATAAAAGAGACTTCAGATACAGTATTAGGGGACCACTAAGGTCTATATAAAAGAGACTTCAGATACAGTATTAGGGGACCACTAAGGTCTATATAAAAGAGACTTCAGATACAGTATTAGGGGACCACTAAGGCCTATATAAAAGAGACTTCAGATACAGTATTGGGGGACCACTAAGACCTATATAAAAGAGACTTCAGATACAGTATTAGGGGACCACTAAGGCCTATATAAAAGAGACTTGTCATAGGACCTTTAATTAAGTGCTTCTAATCACAAAATAAAATTTGCGAATCGGGCAGCAAGACGCTCCTCTTCTGAGACGCTCCCAGTGTGGTATGGCGCGTGGTGGAGGACGGAACAAACCGGAACGCAGCACAGACATATCCGGTGGAAATTGGCTTTTACACTCTTCAACTGTCTTGCATTGTGATTTCAATATTTGTGACTCGTGACTCGACTCGGACACTACCCAGGTAATGGTGACTTGACTCAGACTCTTCTTTGGTGACTCGGACTTGGACTCTGACTCACATACTGGGGACTCTGATATAAGGCCAGAGTTCCAGTCATATGAGTCGTGGCTTTTAGGTTTATATTTAGTTTAATTGCAGAGACAACACTAGTGCAGCACACATCCACCCATACACTACTAATATTAAAGACTTGACCTATTTATTGGGTTGCAGAAATACAAGTAAATACATTTATTTATTAATAATCAACTATATGTGCTTTAATGTGTCTGTTTTTAGAATTTCTGCCTCAAAGCTGTTATTATTCTTGGTGACAATAGAAGTTTTATTATCAGTGGCTCAGTTTGTTAGCATGGGCATTAGCTGCTAAATGTAAAGAATCACACACACACTTGGTATCACAATAACTTTCCTAAATAATTCAATCAATATACATGCACCCTTGCTTTTTCTATTAAAAGTATGGATGATACAGAAGATGTTATGTTATCATTTATTTATTTTTGTAATCATTTTCTAGTCCAAATGTTCTTAACTTTTCCAAACTAAGTTTGTCCAGCCTGAGAGTGTTTACTGTTTGCAGCCATTTCAACTCTTAATTAACAGTTCGGCCTTTTGCCTTTGGTTTTATATGTGAATATCTTCACATCTATGTGTTGAAATGGCTGCCACTTTAGGCAGTTTATTGCACATTGCTTAATCTCAGTACTGCATCCAATGGATTCTTTACAACGGAAGCAGCGAATGAATGTCGCAAATAAAGCTTTATGGAATTAAATGTGATATTAAGATTATTGCTTATTTGGACCACACATTGTAACAGTATTGTATTTTTAATTAACTTGTGTTTACAACCCCTGACTCAGCACAAACACGTGCTGCTGCCTGCTTTCGACGAATATTTGTCAGTTTTAGGTTTTATCTCGGCCAAATCCTCGCAGGGAGCTGCGAGGATTTGCCCCGCCCCACCCACACACACACACACACACACACACACACACACACACTCAAGTTCACATGAGGTTAAAAGGCTGTAAGCATCCAAATCAATCCCAGCAGTTGGAGATAAGAAGTGTAAAGACACTAACTTTGAGCTGATGTGATCTGTGGTCGGCTCTCCGGCTCTCGGCTGGGAGGGGTGGGGGTTGGGAGGGTCCAGCTTGCCACTGTGTCTGCTGCTGATGTAAACTGATGCAACCTTCATTCAAGACAAGGCAACAACAGATAAAAAAAACTAAACGTGTGTGTGTGTGTGTGTGTGTGTGTGTGTGTGTGTGTGTGTGTGTGTGTGTGTGTGTGATCAGTGTCCACTATGAATAATACACACGGAGCGTTTGGTGGCGAGTTGCACCGGGGTTTCATAAACCAGATCTAATTATTGATGACGCTGTTGGATAACGATGAAGTGTGCGTGTTTGCGAGCGCTTCTGAAAGCAAAGGAAAGACAAAGAGAGAGTCTGAGAAAGAAGCAGTGGCAGCGAGGAGGAGAGTTTGTGTGTGAGAGATAAACACAGACAAAGTGGAAGAGACAGTGTGAGTATGTGTGTGTGAGTATGTGTGTGTGTGTGTGTGTCTGTGTGTGTGTGAGAAGTTTGAGATAGAGTCACTGAGAAAAAATAGAGAAATAGTGAGAGTCAGAGAAGTAATGGACAGAGGCACACACACATCAACACAGACGTAGGCACACACACATATTTAAACCATGTCGCCTATAAATTACATTCATATATAACGTATTTGCAGTAGTAAATGCATGTTGTCAAGAAAGTAATGCTGGCCAGAGGAGTATATTTATGAGGGCTGCACAATATGAGGAAAATATGCGATAGTGTTGTTGAATATCGGGATATTACAATATTACTTGCAATAACTAAACAGTTAAAGTGTTCTCAGTTCTGCTGCTTTCAGTATTCTGCTAAAAATACCAACACAATCTTGTTGATTTAAAAAACAAATGAAAGGAAATCAATTCCAACATTCTTGTTTTGAACAAACGGAACATTGAATTGAATATAAAAGGTACCACTTGAAAAACAATTGACAGTTACATTATAAAGTGCAATTTTCTACTAACACAAAAAAATCTGATTGTCACAATATGTTTCTTGTGCAAGTTGATATCAAGATGATGATGAAAAAAAAATTATGTTGTCTCTCTCTGTGTTCTCAGACGCGTCAGGTTAGGTGATGGTAGGCCTTTTTTTAAACTTTGGACAGAGCCAGGCTCGCTGTTCCCCCTGCCTCCAGTCTATATGTCAAGCTAGGCTATAGCCACATCCAGACTCCAGCTCTGCACTTCATTTTTGTTGTTGTTGTTGTTGTTGAAGTGATAGTCTTTGTGATGGCCAGAGCCATGGCTGCACAGCCATCCTGAAGTGGTAACCTCGCGCAACTCACATTATGTTTTCTTAAGCATTGGTTCATATAATTTCTCTGACTCATACATACATGCTTTTGTTTCATTCAAACATTTATTAATTACAAATAATTTACAGGACACATGGTTGTTTCACATACATACTTTATTTAGTTGACAGAACAAGGCATCTTGTTGTAGCGCGTTAC
>CM042326.1:4400000-4557500 GCA_023566125.1 Zingel zingel | reverse complement strand
TAATAAAAAAAAAAATTAAAAACAGATTATTTTTTGGGCTTTTCCACCTTTAATGGACAGGAAAGAAAGGGGGGAGAGAGGGGGGAGACATGCAGTAAATCGTCACAGGTCGGAGTCAAACCCTGGACCTCTGCGTCGAGGCATAATCCTCTAAATATATGTGCGCCTGCTCTACCCACTGACCCAACCTGGCCACTATAGGGTCTAATTTTAAGAAAAATCTTAGAAATGTGGGACCATTGGGCTGTGGGAACATAGGGCTGACCGTGTCTTTGTGTTGTCGCTTCTGTGTGCGCACGTGCGTAAACGTGGCCATAAATGTCTGTGCGGTATAACTTTGATTTCAATGGGTCCCTGCTGCAGTGCATTGAGTGTGATGGCTGGAGTCGGTGTTTCTAATGAGACAATGAGGGGAGCAGGAAACATGCCAAACACACACAAATACTGTCAAATACACGTGCATACACACACACACACACTCATATGTTAAGGTTATGGGTGCCAATAAACACACACAGTTAGAAGAGATGTGTGGACACATGCACAATAGCGCTGATCAAAACAATAACACAAAGAAGGTGACAGGGTGATGGGAGTAGAAAGAATGACAGCGGAGAGGAAAAACAACCAAGACAGATGGCGTGGGCGATCAAGGCGACTCAGAGTCATTCTTTATCCTTTATTTAATCAGATACTCCCACTAACATCAACATTCACTCTTTTTCAGAAAGACCTTAAAACCTAAAAGTTGACTCAAAAGTGGTCTATATCCTTTCTACTTCCGGGATTGCTCCAGTGCTGCAGGATATTCCGCCCGATGTGTGTATTTTCCATTTCCTATCGCTTTATTTGTTTTGGAATTTTTAAATTCGGTGGATTTATGAGGACTATTGTTGACTGCTCCTCAGATCTATTCAGGGTAAATTGAGACAGCTAGCTGTCCAATCTGACTTTTCTCTATTAACTATTTTGCAGCGGCTCTGTGCGGCGTTTTGCACCGCCCATGACACTTCTGATTGGTTTAAAGTAATGCCATTAAATCAGAGCACATTTTTCCCACATCCCCGAATGTTATGTGGAGTAGCCAGACCCTCCTTCAGCGTGCTTTGGAGGAAGGTCTGGCAAAGCGAGACGAAAAAATACAAAGAAATAACTATTCACACATGTAGTTTGGTGCCACATTCCAGCCCTCACTCAGTAATTCACAGAAACGCACAGTACAAAAAGCAACTGCAGAGTAGAAAACGTGAGGGATCTCTATTTACTCTATAACACTGCAGAACTCTGTTATTAAACCTGCTTTGATTTTGTTCCATTTGTGTCAGAGTCATAAAGTTCATAGAAAGTATATCTGCAGGTCAAAGAAGTAGGTGTATACGGAGGAAATCACACTTTGTGTGATTTTTTTGTCTGTTTAAAGTGGACATATTATGCTTTTCCATATTTTCTGTCATATCTACAATGTTATAATGTTGGATTTTCATGTTAAATGTGGCCAAATCATTTCAAGTAATGAGGTAAACGTATTTTAGAGAAATCCTGTGAGCTAAAACGTTCAGATTTCCAACTGTTCTGAACGCTCCGGTTTCATTAGTTTTTTGTACTCTGGGCATATGTGTCAATTTCGGTGGGGACGGTGGGGACGGTGGGGACGGTGGGGACGGTGGGTACGCGTACCTACCAGATTTCGTCATGAGTCATTTTGTACCCACCACTTTTTTTGAAAACCTCGAGCTCAATTTAGTTGAAAAAAAAAAGTCCATAAGACATATAATTATTGAGCGACAGATGCCAAAAAATCTAGAACAATCTCTATCCCCACAGAGCAGACATAGCCGCTCTGCTGCTGCGCTGGCTGCACGCTTCTCTGTTCACAACACTGCCGGTCGGGACATTCTGCTTAACGTGAAAAAAGCTTAACGTGGTTTAATGTACCTAAACAATGAGCAATCATCACCAAATTTCTCATGGCCATATATTTTAATGAACACTTAAGCCTGTCAAAAGAACTAAACCGAAGTCCAACGATTATAGAAGTTATCTCACATTAGCGTTGTCTTCTGCATTGGCGCCTATGGCGAGGAAAAAGCTTGTACCTAAACAATGATCAATGATTACCATATTTCTCGCTCATATTGCTCCTCATAACCACTGAAAACTGTCAAAAAATCGAACCAGAAATGTGGTGATTGATCGTTGTTTAGGTACATGAAACCACGTTAAGCTTTTTCACGTTATGACTTATAAAGCCCATGAGAACCGTGGGGAGTCAACCCACAGCCGCTCTGCTGCCCTGCTGAAAATGTGAAGCAGAAACGCTTAATGTCAGATAACGTCCATAATAATAGGACTTTTTTGACAGTTTTCAGTGGTTATTGAGGAGCAATATGAGAGATAAATTTGGTAATCATTGATCATTGTTTAGGTACATTAAACCACGTTTTTATTCATTAGTAAGCTACAGGACAGCGTCTTTCAAAACATCACCTGTGCAAAAGAGAAAAAAAAAATAATGAATGCGTCATTGTACCCAGCACTTCTGGAAATGTACGTCCAAATGCGTCTCTGTCCCCAGCACATCTCAACCCAAACTGACGCCCATGACTCTGGGCTATGTGTTACGCAACACTTAGCCGGCCTTCTCCAGCCTTGTATTGGTCATCTACTCCAAGTGTGCAGGACTGGAGTGTTTTTTGAAGGATTTTAACATTGTTGCATGTAGCAACATGTTAACTGCAGTAAAATATGTCATCGTAGCTGCCAATGTTGTTAAATTCTCCCCAATTCCGGGTCACATTACTCCTGAAACATTACCGGTTACGTAGTATTGTGTTTAAAAGCCTTAATCTGCGATTTTTGACTGTAGAAAGTGCAGCTATAATCTATTGGTATCCACTGCTAACTATAGTAGCTAGATGCTAATGGCAGTTAAAGATGTCATCTTGGCTGCCAATGTTGTTAAATTCTCCCCCATTTCGGGTCGCATTACTGCTGAAACATGTCCGGTTGGGTAGTGTTTGGCTCAAAAGGCTTTTTTTGGCGATTCTTGGTGGTAGAAAGTGCTGCTTCGTTCCACTATGATCTAACGTTAGCATACTGCTAAATATTAAGTAGCTGCATGCTAACGCCAGATAGCTGTAATCTTGGTGGCCAATGCTGGTCATTTCTCCCCAATTTCGGGTCACTTTACAGCTGGGACATGTCCTGTTGTGCAGTATTTGGTTGAGAAGCCTTTATTTGTGATTTTTCACGGTTCAAAGTCCTGCTATATACTCTGTTGCAGTAGCTCCAGCTGCTACATGTGAAACAAAACTGGATGCTATATAATAGTTCCCCTTTAAGGTATCATAATGAAGCTGACAGTGTAGCTTATAACATTGGTACAGGCAGAAATATTAAGACTGGATCAACGGAAGTACATTTCCAGGATATTTGCCATTTGACATCCTGTGTGTTGCCGCTCTCAAACTCCGTACTTTTTCTCCACCTCAGCCTGCTGTTACAGTGCTGCTCTACTTTATGACAGTGCAGCATTTTCCTGCATATGAGGCGGAAATGTCAACAATTATTTGGTTCTGACACCCAGGGAGGCCAAATTTGCTTATAAATCACTTCTCTCTTTCTCACTAGGAATCAGTGTAAAAAACTTTCAAGTAGCAGCTTTTAATTTTTAGCCGGCGCAGACCGTCCCTTTCACTGGTTAAAATAAAAAAACATCACTGGTGTCTGATCATAGCAGCTGTCGCTAATTACCACGAATCCATGGAGTAAGTTGATGACAGGCCAAAATAACACTTGTCTGTTGTCGGGTTTGTGTGCTCTCTGCAAGCCGGTGTCTGTGCTGTACAGTAAAAGGAGCCTCTCTCTGTAACACCACTGCACAGCCGAGACTATCCTCCCCTGAAAAACGGCACCATAATTTGTTTGTTGAAGCAGCAGTTACGACTCATATTAAAGAGCCCCTATTATACTCCTTTTCAGCGTCAAATATTATGTTTCTCATACGGCCCATTGCTGCAGCGCCTCTGCCTGAAACACTCTGTCTGAGCTCTTGGCCCACCTTCCTGAAAAGCCCAGTCTGCTCTAACTGGTCACCTGACCCACTCTGTTGTGATTGGTCAACCAAATTCAAACCAGACACCGGGCGGCCGTGCTTTTACTCAGGCAGCACCCACGGGCAGCACATTTGAAAAACTGGGCTAGCTTTCTCAATCAGTGACATCACTAATTGAGAAATTTAAAACAGAATTGTGGGCGAGGCGTTTCACGCAGTTGAGAAAAATAATAATAGTGGCTCTTTAACGTTTCTAGTGGCAGAGCCCCATAGTGGCCATAGTAATTATGAAGGGAGCAAAGCAGGAAGCAAGGTGACAAAGCCAAGGGGGTAAGCTTCTCCTCACAACTCGTAGCTCCTATGGCGCCATTTTGATGCTAACAAGCACGCACCCGATGTTAGCATTCCATTGACTGCCATTCATTTTGATGTCACTTTGACAGCGAATAACTTTACATCTGAAGCGTTTAAAGACTTTATTTGTCCATTGTTTACAGTATTTCTAAAGAAACACGACAATGTATAAAAGGCTCCATTACCTTCTATCTCACGTTATGGCGCCGTAGTAGACGTTTTTGTAAAAATAGGTTAATGATTGTGTCATAACCACGGGACTTACTGTCTAACAGTAGAGGAATTACCGTATAGTACAGGAGAAGCTCGCAGGCAGTTTCAACTTACATTAGCTGTTTAAGTTTAATTACTAATGTTAACTAGCATTTTAGTTAGCAATAATTAGCCTGTGTCCATGTTATCTCCTTACATATATACATATACATATATATATATATATATATATATATATATATATATATATATATATATATATATAGAAACGGAGAGCTATATATATATATATATATATATATATATATATATATAGCTCTCCGTTTCTGCACGATTGGGAATGATTGAGATTCCTCTTGGCACAGCTACCAGAAGACTTCCAACTTTCAGACACGTTGCTCACGTCACATTTATGTCGTCTCTCTCAGTTGGAGGCTGTGCAGTAACGCTCAGCCATCACCGGAAAAGTGCTTCTAATATCCTTCACTGGTCTCAGTCCAGAGACACGGGATCTGTTGCTCCATTATATATACTGTCTATGGACAAAGTAGATGATAAGAGCGCCAGATTCCGCGTAATGAGTTAGGTTGGGGGTGGTGGACGGGTCAAACAAACACACAACTTTTGAAAATAAAAATGGCGAGGGTTTATTTTACTTTACGGAACAAACGGAACTATGTAACCGGAAGTAAAGTAACATAACAAATGTACTGATTGTAACCCCAGCCAAAATTTTTGTCTGAATTTCAAGTACATTTGATGCCTAAATATAACCAAGTAGTTTTTGTGCCTAAACGTAACCAAACTGCAACCGTTTCACAATGTTAACGACTTGTTTAAAAACGCAACCGTAAGGCTCTCTGGTTTAGATATAGGGCGGGAAACGCTCCTGTGGGTCTTATTTCCTGCTACCACTAGGGGTGCTAATTTAAAAATCAAATCAGAGGGTAGGAATAAATTACCAATATCTTCCTATGGTTTGGAGGACTTGTTGGTACAACCAGGAGTGTTTCTGTACTCCCAACAACGCCGTGCAATTGCTACGTCTTCTCTCTAGCTGATCGCTTCATTTCAATGCTAGGAGTCACATACTTGCAGTTAAACTTTCATTCACATCATATCAATAATTTAAGCTTAGAAATTAACTAGGCAGGTTTGCCGAATTTAGAAGGCTCCTACTGTTATTTTTATGTGACAAATAAAAAAATATATATATTTTTTGGCATTTGAGGTCTTTATTAAATAAGGCAGCTTAAGACAGGAAAGGGGAGAGGGAGAATAACATGCAGCAAAGGGCCACGAGATGGAATTGAACCCGCGACTGATGCAGCAAGGACTCAGCCTCTGTACATGGGGTGCAAGCTCAACCAGGTGAGCTACTCAGGCACTGATCAAGTACATTTTTAATCAACATTTAGATAAATATCCAGTACTTACTGGTTTGGATAGCTTTAAAGGACTCATATCGGGATCGGGGCCAATGAAAACCGTCATCCTACTGTAAACATTACAAGTAGAAACCAAACAGCCACAAAAACATATATAAACAACCTCCAGTACAAGCCCAGAGAAGCATGTTCCAAATTAAGTTGTAAGAATTTGGCTGTTAGGAAGCTCCATGAAAGTAAAATCAAAGTAAGACTCCCATCTGTTGAGTGTGAAACGTTGTGCATGAACGTGCTAAGATAGCATTGTACTGACCATAGAAGAGCGGGAGGCATGCCACGCACATTTCTACTCTTGATCATAAGGAAACAAATGTATTTGGCTTTTCTTTGTTGAAAATGTGTGGAGCATACAAACCGTACAGAATAAATAGACTGTGGGGAAGTGGATGATGCTGCAGGAGTGGTGAGAGAAGTTTCAGTGGACACTTCCTGATGACTTTTTGTCATGGTGTGTCACCATTGGAATCTATTCAACACATCCTCACACCCGGCGTGTCAAAAAACGACTTTTGGCGTTAATTACTGACACAAAAAGTCTCTTTTAGCATCTGCTAATTTTAGTTTTTTAAAACTACATGCTACCATCTTTATACGTCATCGTACAGCGCCAATGGTCGGGCCTTGAGCAGGAAGCATGAGTTTGATTCTCAAAAATAATGGTGTGAATAATTGTGGTATTTCTTAAACTAGAAGTAAAGGCTATAACTAATGACCATTAGAAAGAGCTCAATCATGCGGGTTTGTAGACAAATTCACAAGATTAAAGGCAGGGTTGGTAATGTTGAAAAGCTAGCAAGATTTGAAAGCAGCATCTCCTTGGGGCTCTGTCCAACCCCTCCCCCTGCCCTCGGAGTTCCCCCCAACTCATTTGGCAATGGCTTGAATGTACCGGACGTCTATTATATAACATATTATAAAAAAGTTACCCACTAAAGCTTTAAAACAAACATGACTACTGTTAGCACTGCGGCGATGACGCTGGCTTGGAGCTCAGCCTCGTACACGGGTGGGGTAGAGTACGTGCAGCGGGGCAGGGATTGGTGGGTGTTTTTACATGTTTAAGGCAGCTACAGATGACAGATCTTTTTCACTCCATTTTCAGAGCCCATAAGTTATTTATTGCTGTTGGGGTGTAAAGACCATTTCAAACAATATATAAAAAGTGTATATTGGAAATAGTTAACAACCCTGCTTTTAAGCTAAGACTGCTAACTTATAAGTTATACATTATACTGAACCCATTGTGTCCTTGACTTCTTCTTTGTCCATAAAAAATTGATGACACCACTCGTCTATGCTCTCTTTAACCACAACCCATCATCACTTATTTTAACCCCACATCTACTAATACTTCAGTATGGTACAAGTATGGGGTTAACTTTCTAAACTTTCACTATCCATCTCCCAGGAAAATTTCCAAAATTGAGGTAGTTTGAGGATTTGTAAAAGCCTCCTCCCTTTCACATTCTCTTTCCGCAGTTTTCACTTTTTCAAGATACAAAGAAGTGTTTTGTGCATACATTGGGAACCTCTCTCACTCCCTCTCTCTGTTCAGGCACTGCTCTCTCAAAAGGAATTGTAGATCACATGAGCTATTGTGAAAGAAGGGAAGAACAAAGAACTTGGACTGGTGCTATTATTATAGTGGAAGTATTCGTATGGATGCGTTGGCAAAAACACCCTTTAGAAAGCAGGCATTCACACACACACCCACACACTGAAAAACTGAAACACAAACACACACACACACACACACACAGACAGACACACACACACACACACACACACACACACACACACACACACACACACCGATACACAGACATTTGCATACAGTAGATTAATATGGACGAGCCAGCAAACAAAGTGCGAAACAAGGTACGGACAATTTAAACTTGACTATTATAAATAATAGTAAAATTGATAAATAATAAAAATAAAAGTGTGCCTGGTATTTCCAAACATGAGGAAATTGTTGACATTTTCTGTTTTATATAGTTGTAAAATGAATATCTTTGGGTTGATTAATAAAGTCGTAACTTAAGGTCCGTGCAGAACAACTACGATTTGTCGGTTGCGGTTCTTAAACGCAACATTCAAAGTTGGCCCCTCCCTCCCAGCCCAACGAGCGTTCAGTAATGATGATTGAGAGGTATTATTTTTGCATCATTGAGTATCCATTGGTTTTTAGGAAAATCCTACTTATCGGGCCTTGAATCAATAATAAAAACAATAATTAGTTGCAAGTATGTTTTCCTGTCCCCTTTTATGAATGAATAGTTACATTGAGGCTAAGTTAGCTGTGCAGTCTACTCAAGGTTCATTTATTGTCATTCTATAACTGGGGCTGGGCATCGTTCAAAATCTTTCAATCCGGTGCCAATTTCGATACCTCATTTTCGATGCCGGTTCCTTAATGATATTTTTTTCGATACCATATGTTTTAAAATCCATTTCAACATCAACAAAAATACATATAAACACAAAACTTTTATTTTCTACCTTGATTGTGAATCAAAACAGTTATCAAAATTAAAAAATTCTGGTAATACTGCTCACTCAGAGTAACATTAATAAAACTGGTTGTGATTTTTGATAGGGGTACGCCAGGCAGATACTTAGGATTGGTATCAATCCGAACTTTAAAAAATAGCAAAACAAGAGAAACCTTTTTGCTACAACATGAACATATTATGAATAATAAATAAATAAACAAATGACATTGTGTACAGGCTAATATTGAACTAACTAAAATGCAAGGAAGGAATGTAAAGAACAAAGACTTTTTAGTGCAAACTGCATAATGACACAAACTTTTAACAATAAAGTTGGTGACTGCCCCGTTGTTAACATTAAACTAATGGAGAACTAACTGAAGTGCAAAGGAATGTAATCGAATTGCCTTGTTGCTGAAAGGTGCTGTAGAAGTTGCCTTTCCTTACAACCTTAGCCTGTCAGTCAGTCATCAGGGCACAGAAATCACTGTTGTGCCTGTTTGTCTCAGAGGAAGTGTAAAACAACAGCACCGCGACCGCTTTCGGCTCGCCATTAATATCATATCGCAGCAAACGCTGTCTGCGTGATGTTTTCAAAAACTGTAACCACACTTGAAACCACTTTATCAGCATTGCTGTGACTCACTGTGATTTCAACAAAACTGCAGAGCCGAGTCGTAGTTTGCTCGAGTTTACTCCGTCCGCACCTCTGCGCGTGTGTGTGTGTGTCAATATGCAGAGAGGACAGATAAGCTTGGGCTTACGCGCACAGACGCTTTTGGAACCGAAAATTGGCACCGAAAGATAAATAATTTTTCGATACTCATAGGATCCGGGTATTTTTTCTGGTGCCATTAAGTATCGACGTTCGGTGCCCAGCCCTATTTACAACACAGGGTTGCACAACGAAATGCAAGTGGCAATCTCAGTGGTTACAGCCATGATTGGGTGCATGAACTTCTTTCAATGTGGTTAATCAAACTCGTATCGATCAGCTGCATTTCAGGCTAAAGTAGTGGACACGCAATAAAAAAAAACATGTAATAATGTGAAGCAGGTGTGTGTGTGTGTGTGTGTGTGTGTGTGTGTGTGTGTGTGTGTGTGTGTGTGTGCGTGCTCTCGCTATTGAGCCTCTGGTTTTGTCTCTGCAAATTGTGTATCATCATATGTGTATGCATTGTGTGTTGGTGTGTGCAGTCTCTGTGTATATATGGTGTATTTGTTGCTGTCCAATTAAAACCATACATGTAAAATAAGAAACAGCCAGTTTTAAACGTTGTGACCACATGTATACTTACATAACTATGGGGTTTTAGCATAGATTGTAAAAATAGTGGATGTAGCATCAGTAACGTCACCCATTGGTTTGTGGACTTCCGTTTTGAAGCCTCAAGTTTGGCGATACTGGCCTCACTATCTTGTTTTTTTTTACAACCGGGCATGGTGATTTTGAGAGAGGGTGGAGCTGCGGAGGGAGGATGCTGCGTCCAACCCAGTGTTGTGAATGGTTGCAATGACACTGCGCTAAGCTAAACGCTAGAGGGAAAGTTGCTGATTGTCAACCCTTCTGAAGCAAGTCATCCAGCGGAGATTTTACAAGCGCGGAACACGGATCCCTGGGTACTGGCACCCTTCACCTGCATGTGCCGCAGTACCGCACCCGGCGCCACGAGGGGGCAAAAGGGGGCTTTGCCCCCTCAGTTATATTTTCAGCCCCCTTGGTTCAACATCGTCCAAAAAAAGTACAAACCCAATTACTATTACAAGGTCTCCATGGCGTCTTTATCGCAGAGGGCTGTGTGCGTGTTTGTGTGTGTGTTTGATCTGTAATGAAAGCCTAAAGCTCATAAACTGAGTGACTTTGTCAAGTCGTACTTATTATTTAAAGAAAGAGATAAAAAATGGACAACTTAACTGCTTCAAGAATGCCATATTTGTGAGTGCTGACCCTGTTGCGGCAGCCTTCAACCGTGACATTGAAGTTGGGGAGGTTGCCGTGGTGATAATAAAAGGAGGGACCTTGCAATGTCAGCATTGTACGCTTCTGTTTGTTGGGAGCTTTCTTATTGTCACATCCTATCCTATAGACCTTGGAGCCTATCTTTTTTAAGAATTTAAGAAAAAGCACTTCAAGAACTCTCCACAGTGCCCACATGGTTGACACATGTAATGCTTCAACATCGGACCCAGGCTGGTTGCAATACATCACTTCACCAAAATGCACTGTTATTTGGAGTCAACACAGCCAACATTTCTCCTAAATAGATGTCATTAATTTCTGGGAGATTGCTAATAAGAAATGTTGGGGGGAATCCTGCGTTTGAACAACAGGATTAGTGTAACACGCAGCGACTGAACTGCATTAGCCTGTATTTTGGCGTCCTAATTTGGAAAGGACAACACTTCACTTCAAATAGGCACTAGTCTTTCAGAGGAGTAGTAGAACTATGCTAGTGTGTGTTTGTGTGTGTGTGTGTGTGTGTGTGTGTGTGTGTGTGTGTGTGTGTGTGTGTGTGTGTGTGTGTGTGTGTGTGTGAGTGAGAGTGTGCGGTTGCCCTTGGAATTCATATTTAATGTATTGTTGACAAATTGCTTGAAAATCCTCCAGTAGAGTATAAAACCACACTGGAGAACAGGTCAGGAGGCTAAGAGAGAGAGAGAGGAGAGAGAGGAGAGAGAGAGAGAGAGAGGAGAGAGAGAGAGGAGAGAGAGGAGAGAGAGAGAGAGAGAGGAGAGAGAGAGAGGAGAGAGAGGAGAGAGAGAGAGAGAGACCAAAGGGCTGCCAATCACCTTGAGCCAAAGGCTGCTGGCAAAATCCTGCCAGCGTGTTGTAAATGAATTATACTTGCAGTAAAAAAAACAGTACTGTTTTGTAGTATTTTACTTGGACAAAAATACGAGTCACAAGGCTGCGCCTGGAAAAAAAGACGAGGCCCATTAAGAAGACCCCTCATTAAAGGAACAGTTCAACATTTTGGGAAATACGCTTGAACGCCAGATAACCCATAATGTAGCACTCAGATCAGGGACTTGATGGGACCCACCCTTAGTAATGAGGCTTATCATTAGTTAGAATATATTACAATATCAGTTATTACATTTTTTGCAAATGTTGAGGGATATTTTGTAGAATTTGGCAAGTTACTGGTATTTCTGTATCTATAACTGTACATACACACCACTGCCGACTTGAGCGGCAAAGAAGCTCTAGCCGCCCTGTCACGGACGCTTGTCAAAAAGTACGGGGAATCTTTTTGACGCTGTGGCCGCTCTGATGTGGCAGCATTCTACGTTCGATCATGTTCAGCACATTGATTGAAGAAAAAACACAAGCAGCCACTGCACGGCCAATACATTGACACTAGAAACCTTTTATAAATTACATATATAATGACATAATTTTTTTAGCCGCCGAACAACAGAATGCAGGCAGAGCGAGCAGCCACCAGCTGATGATCGGTGCAGGACTTCACTGCGAGCGGACTGTTTAGAGATGATGTGACCGGCAGGTAACGTTATCTGGTCCCTATACGCAAACAACGTCATATCATAAATGCGAAGGACGTCTATATTCCGATTGGTTGCTGGCGTTTGCCGCTGCTTGCCACTGAACCGTGTCATAGCTCGTTACCATAAAGTTGGCCTATTTTCAACTTTCTGATTGACGCTCTGGTCACTCAAAATGCGACGTCGACAGATTTGCCGCTCCTTGCAGCTGAGAGAAGCCAGCTTCCATTGAAAATTAATGACTTCTGGTAACTTTAGAAGCTCAAGTCGGCGGCGGTGTGTACGTACAGTAAGGCCCTTGTTGGAAAACTACAATCTTACCTTACAGAACTGCTTTGTCACTCAGAGGCATTTTATCAGACTCGCTCTGCTGACTGGCTTTTACTTCATGTTCCAAAAGCTCAGTCTGAACTTGGAAAAACTGCTTTTAAAGGTGCACTATGAGTTCCTGCATGGTCACTTCTGTTGACGTTCCAAGTAAATTCAAAACAAAACAGAGCAAGCTCGCCCGTCCCCCCATGTTTCCGTAACTGTCATGACTAACTGACTAACTGTCACTAACCCCCACCCCTCCCCCAACCATATTGTCGGTGATTGGCTGGAGTGGTTTGTTGTATTTTGGTGCCTATCCTGTGCCTCTAGTGTTTGTTTGACGTTTATGAGCCCTGTGTTGTCTCCCGAGACCGGGCTTTTTCACTGTGTATTCAGGGGGCAGGCAGCTAGTGGATCAAGGAGAGATGTCTACGATTTCAGACAAAAATAAAATCGCGCTGAAACCATGCAGGAACTCATAGTGCACCTTTAACTTTAGTGCATCTGACTAGTGGAACAAATGACAGCACTTCCTTTAAATCAACTCACTTGTGCCTTTTAGAAATCTGATTTTAGACCTCCAAACTTCTACTTTGCAATTGTTTTACATAGCTGTGTCTTCTTTTACATCCTGGTTTCAAATTAGGAGAGTTTTGGTGGCTTTCTATTGTTATTATGACGCCGCTGCTTTCTTTTCTGTGTTACAAGTTTTTGTTGTTCTTTTTCCTTTCTATGTGTTTGTAATTAACTCAATGCCATTGTAAATAAGGGCCGCCCATCAATGATCTCTCCAGAGTATAAATAAAGTTAGATGAACATTGACAGCTCATTTTTGAGTGATCATTGTCTCCTCTTCCAATAAAGTTTTAAGTTGCATCTTTGACAATACTGTAATACAAATTGTTCTGTTATGATGAAGTTCCCATGAAGAGCAACAGCTTTCCTCTATGATAGTCTTTACAATATTTGCCTCCAAATGATGTTAAGCAGAACACATAACAAGCGTACTCTCTTGTAAGGGTGGATTATCATTTGGTATCTGCTAAATAACCAAACCATAACCATCCTGGTGGGGGGAAGTAGTAAGAAACTATAGATCTGTAATAACTAGAGAGGTAGTCAAACCTCTTGTGTGTTTTAATTTCTCTAACTGAGCCATTTGCCTCAGTGCAGGCTGGGAAGGAAAAGGCCTTTTAATGGAGATACACTCAGAGCTGATTGCAGGTCGTTACACCACCACAGGGAAAGACTAGAGGAAGGAGGGAAGAGGGAGAAGAACACTCGTAAACCGTCACACACACACACACACACACACACACACACACACACACACACACACACACACACACACACACACACACACACACACACAATGTGAGGCTGACACTCCCCAGTGAAGATGCACTATCATTGGGTGCTTCCACACACTCCCCAACACTTCTTAACACACAAGCAGAGGCAGTGACACACACACACACACACACACACACACACACACATGCACACACACACACACACACACAAACGCGCACACACACACACACACACACACAAACACGCACACACACACTTCTCACACAGAAACACGCACACACACACTTCTCACACAGAAACACACACACACCCCGCACTTCTTAATACACAGGCAGAGGCAGTGAAGCATACACACACACACACACACAGACACACACACACACACATGCACACACACAGGCACTTCTCACACACACACACTACACACCCATTCAATGTTTTTTTTTTTGTTTCATGATTATTCTATCACGGTAGAGTTTGTTTAAGACCCCATTAGAATCAAAAGGGCGACAATCTTCTTAATCAAGCTTAATTTATTAAAACATCAGCCGGTGCTATTAACATTAACAGGATGAGGCAGGAAGGCAGACAGCGGGAGGCTGAGGAACAGACGCAGAGAAACAAAGAGATGGAGAGAGAAGAATATGGCCAGAGAAAGAAAGAAGTCAATTCAAATGTAAAGTGTCACTCCAGTTGTAGCTCTAATGCTGTGATTTTGCACTGCATTTCCCAGAAATCACTCTGTTAAAATGTAACTATCAAACAGGCATGCAGCCACTGGGGTCATCCTTTTGTATGTTATTTCCTGGAATTGTGTTTTTTTTTTTAGCAACCTGGGGTGTGTGTGTGTGTGTGTGTGTGTGTGTGTGTGTGTGTGTGTGTCTTGGCTCACATGCATTAAAGATGGCCTCCAACTATGTTCTGGGCCACGATCAGCCCCGACAAAACGTAGTGTTGAACATCTTGTTGTGCCTTTTTATTACCACGAGTTTACAGACGCGTCTCTGCTGATTGGGTATCACCTGGGACACAGCCAATAAACCAGAGACACACCCACCAAACGAGAGAAAACACAACTCCAAGCCGTTTGGAGGGAACATGTCGTTCAAACCAGGAAACCTTGCTCCTGGTCTTTCTTCCTCATCACCATGCACCACCCCGTGGAGACTCCAGCACTTCATTTAGACTTTATATTTTGACTTTTTTCCTTTTACACACACTTTAGCTGTGTTTGAAACCGCTCCCTCATTCAATCACTCACTCACTCACTCACTCACTCACTCACTCACTATTCCCCTATATGGGGTCAGCCCTATGTTCCTAAAGCCCAACGGTCCCACAGCCCAATGTTCCCACAGCCCAATGGTCCCACAGCCCTATATTCCCACAGCCCTATGTTCCCACAGCCCTATATTCCCACAGCCCTATGTTCACACAGCCCTATGTTCCCACAGCCCAATGGTCCCACAGCCCAATGCTCCCACAGTCCTATGTTCCCACATTTAGTGCTAGTAGTCCATTGCAACTGGATAATAGGTTGGGTGTAATTGGCTACCAAATTGGGAGAAAGGGGAATAAAATATGATACAAATTTATGAAAAAGGAAATGTGGGAACATAGGGCTTAATTTTGAAAAAAATCTTAGAAATGTGGGAACATAGGGATGTGGGAACATAGGCCTGCTCCCCCCTATATAGTGTTTATTAAATAGTAAACTATATAGGGAACGACCAAACAAGATTTTGGACACTCACTGAAAACACGTTGATGCGTCAGTAGATGCGCCGGTTATTTGTGTGACGGAGGCGGGCGCGCCCAGCATCACGTAAACAAACAGAAACAAAATTACTTCTAATACGTCCTGGAAACAAAGCGGTCAGGAGGATAGTAAAAGGTTGTATATGTATGTTGCATGTTAAATTTCCACTGTTTCCTCCGGGAAAACATGCCCGCGTTGCATTATGGCATACGGGAGTAACATGTAGGGGACATCGTATGTACACTCAAATTAGCAGTGCATTGTAGGTATTTTATAGTGGACTATACATTGAATAAAATTTGCCGTGGAGAATTCGAAGACCACTACAAAATGGTTTCGAACACAGCTTCCATTTCGCACTCACCCATAAACTCATGAGTCAGAAAAAACCCTGGTGCCACTCTTTGTATTAACCCTTACCACTCATGCCAACCACCAAGTTCTTCTTCTGTGAACTTAAAAAATAAACAGCAATACAAAACACTCATCAAAAGATGTAACCAGAAAGCATTGAGATATTGTTAGTTAGACAAAAAAAGATATATTTACCTTGAGCCAATCAAGCCCTGTGCCCCAAACTCCTTCACACATTGCTTGTACTTTTAATTTGAAAAACAATGCCACCAGACTAACACAGGACATTTTTTCTACAAGGCGTTTTTTTGTACACTCATCCAGCCACCTTAAACGTTCTTCCCACTTACTACTAATGCTGCTTATGTGTATTGACGCACACCGCTGACAAGTCAATTCAATTTACCTTAGGAAAATGGTTAGCGTTTTTATTAGGTTAATTAGCCGCCCCCCTGCGGGAGTTGCAGGATGAGCAAGATAAGAGATGAATTCACGGCTCTCCTGTAATGGCCAACAGGCTAAAGACTCTTGGAGAATGGTAATTTGTCATAATAGAGCAACGTACGCTGACACATTACGCAGACGCAACCACACATCCTGCCAATTTTATTTTTTTATGAGAAATTAAAGGACCACTCCACCAATTTTACACGTAAATATATTTGTACTAGTCATGGGAAGTACTACTGTAGTCAATCCCCATTAGCCGGAAATTCCGCCAGATGTCCTTTTTCTGCCGGATGCCCGCTACCTTCCTCTTTCTTTGTGTTGGCGTTCTAAACTCCGATAGATTTCTGAGGACTATGGTTAACTGCTCCTCAGATCTCTGCAGGGTAAATCCAGACAGCTAGCTAGACTATCTGTCCAATCTGAGTTTTCTGTTGCACGACTAAAACTACTTTTGAACGTACACATGTTCCACCAAAACAAGTTCCTTCCTGAGGCTAATTTGCAGAGGCACCGTTGCTCTGTCTGGCGATTAGCACCGCCCAAGACAATTGTGATTGGTTTAAAGAAATGTCCCATCACAGAACGCCGTGTGGACTAGCAAAACCCTCCTCCGCAGAGCTGTGGAGGAAGGTCTGACAATCAAATTCAATTTTATTTGTGCCCCTGAAGGGTGATTCGGTGTGCAGCAAGTATAAACACATACAAGACACATAAATACATACAAGTTCTACACACAGTCCAACTGGAACACAACCATAACAGTACGAGGACAAATAAATACCAGTACAAGGTGCATGGATAGCAGCGTCAAAGTAACCTGCATAGGGTAGGAAAAGTGCATATTAGCCTACAAAGTTGACACAATATAATCACCAATGACCATCGTCAACAACAACGTCAGCATTCATTACATTACATCACCGACCCCTTTTATCAACGTTTCTGACATCGCCAACACATAGTCAACAGAATAGAATATATAACCAACCCAGGAATAAAGAAAGAAAGAGGACGGAATGAGGTAGCCAACAGATCAAAGAAGACTCCTCCCCTGACCCTTATTCAAGAAGGAAATGGCTGCAGGCAATGCAAGACTAATCCCCATAGACCCCCATGTTAAAATGCCAAAGACTTGGGTGGAGGGGGATTTTTGTAACTCACCTGTTTAAATTATATTCAGGCTTAAAGTTCTGCATGATGCTTTGAGTGACATGTGGCTGCTGTCAAAGGAGGCTCCATCCATGCTCCACCTCTTTGTCCAACATTTTTGGATTAGCCGAGAGTTAGCCGAGAGTTAGCCAAGAGTTAGCCGGCGTCAGGCACTGCCAAGAAGGTCGACAACTGGAGCCACCGGTCCAGGAGCCGCCCACATTGAGCCCTATTTTGGCTTATTGGAAACCTATTGGTGATGTCATGGAGACTATGCCCATATTCTATAGAGTCTATGTTACAAACAGCCCCCCAAAGGATAAAGCCTAGCAAATGTGATGATCCAGTGGCTTTTCTTCAAGCAACACCATAAGGTTGACAATTCAGATTTTAGTTGAAATGTTTTGACAACTATTGAATGGACTGCCATTAAAAGTTGGTACGTATATTCAAGTTCCCCTCAAGATATATTGTAATCACTTTGTGCCATCATCAGGTCAAAATCATAGATGTTAATGTCCAATACTTTGATTTAATTATGACCAAATACCTGCACAGGTAATGACATTACCTCGACTATGCTTTGCATTTAGTGTGTTAGCATGCTAACAAGCCCAAAAAATTTTCCCCCTCATTTAGACAGGGAACAAATGCACTCTATTAGAACATTGTCACCTGGAAGCTCCCCGTGACAACCACAATCTATTACATCCACACACATTTTTACAGAAAACTAACACATTAATGTAAAAGATGGGAAAAATCCCAAAAAGCATAATTTAAAGGAAGTGCAAAACTAAATGGCTGGAGTAGGTTACATCTTTAAATAAATAGACAGAATGAAGAAGAAAGTGGAAAGAGCTTGACCACCATAACTAGCAGACATCCGATATATGAATGCATTTTATTTTTCCTGTTTGGATCCATCAGTGACAAATATGCATAAAAATAACACTGAAGCACTTTTGATCCAGTCATAGGCCTCCAATAGAACAAAAACACCCGAAAACACTCCAACCGTCAAACCAAGGCACACTTGAACTTCAGTGACACATGCAAAATAAATATATACAGACATCAACACTGAAAACAATAACGTCATCCCCTCCTCTTATTAGTGAACAGGCCTTGAATGAAAACCTTGTATCTGACATGCACAATGTACACACATACACACACTAACATATCCCCTGTTGAGCGCACACACAGAGACACAGTCACACAAGGAGCGCTGTGCGGTGGGGGACTGTGGACAGGCGGTTCAGGGCTCCCTTGCCAAAAGCCGTATTGATTGGGATAAAGGTCTTTTGATGAGGCAGATTGCTCATCAGGCTGGAACGACATGCTTCTAAGATGTGACGCCTTTTCAGACCAGCCCAGGGGCCCATCGACCAATGCATGGCCATCCTATCTGTGTATGTATGTGTGTGTGTGTGTGTGTGTGTGTGTGTGTGTGTGTGCGTGTGTGTGTGTGTGCGTGTGAGTGTGCGTTTAGGTGTGTTTGTCTGTCTGTCTTTAGTGATCACACTTAAGACGAGCCAGCATTGATTGGAGTTAGGCCCATCTGGGTCACCCTGTCCCCACCCTGACACGTCCTCTGTTGGGGGAAGGACACGGCTGGTGCTGGGCAGTCAACTTCATGCTCCAGCCCCGACGCACATCAAACAAAATGTCAAAATGCAGTTAACAAGTTTAATAGATAGACTTTATTGTCATTGCACAAGCTTATGTACAATGAAATTTGCTGTGCCGCACTTGAATGTAAAAGTACTAAAAGTAATAAATACACAGATAAATACTCTAACAT
This sequence comes from Zingel zingel, assembly GCA_023566125.1. Lineage (NCBI taxonomy): Eukaryota > Metazoa > Chordata > Actinopteri > Perciformes > Percidae > Zingel > Zingel zingel. The sequence continues at coordinate 4,538,284 of CM042326.1, read as the reverse complement.
ACACTCATTCACAGTCATCCCAGGCACAAAATATATGAACAAGTATTTTAAAAGCTATTCTATTTGGGGCTAAAACACAAGCATAAATGGTCAAATTACAGTTAACAAAGTTTGCTAAAAATATATTTTATTTTGGGCTAAGACACACTCATATAATTGCAAAACGGGTGTATTTCCCTGGCTAGTTTTGAGTACTACTGGTTATTTAGGGATAGGCCTAAATACTGGATCATGTGCTCGATTTGGTGAAGGGGTTAAAGAATGGATGGTGTAATCTATTATTCTTATTTAAAAAAAACCTATATTACAACACGACTAAATGATTCCAAGGGTATACGAAGTAATCTTAAATGCTTTAAAGCCACTATACGTGTGGGGAGAAAAAAATCATACACAGTAGGGGGGTCTTGAGTTTCCTAAACTTCAGATATTTGTCCAACTAACAAATACAACTCACTTTACTGAAAGTTCAAGGGATGAATCGAACTATGTTATTCAAAATCCTGTCATCCAGGTGAAAAAGTAAAAGCAATAGATTGATGTTCCCTCCACTTTTGCCCTCTCATCACAGTTTTTTCTTCTTCTTTCTTTCTTTCTGGTTATTTGGGGGGTTTAGGAGTTGTCCAAGGGAAGGCTGCGCTGAAAAGCAGTGGACAATATCCATCAGCTCAACCCACTGGCTGCCTTTTTTAGCATTGCTGAGATGCCCAAGCTCTTAATAATTAATAAGAATTGATTTTAACCCTGGCCTGACTTAAGTCGGGATGGACAGGCATTGGCGTGAATGAAATTGTGTGTGTGTGTGTGTGTATGTGTGTGTGTGTGTGTGTGTGTGTGTGTGTGTGTGTGTTTTACGTGCATTTGTGCCTGCGTGGTTTGTGTTTCTGCGTGTGAGCGGTGCATTTACAGTAAACCACAAAAATAGCTTGAGTGTGTGTGTGTGTGTTCTTGTTTAACTATATTCGTGGGGTCTGGACAGCTTTGTGGGGCCAAATGCTGGACCCCACAAGTTTAAAGGGCTGTTTGAGGGTTAAGACTTGGTTTTAGGATTAGGCATAGAATTAGGTTATGGTTAGGGTGAGGGTAAGGGTTTACGGTTAGGCATTTAGTTGTGATAGTTAAGGTTAGGGTAAGGGGCTAGGGAATGCATTATGTCAATGACGGGTCCCCACAAAGATAGTGAAACGCACTATGTGTGTGTGCATTATAAAAAGGGTTGTGTGCTCAGCTTTAAAAGCTCCAGACGTGTTCCCAGAATTAAATATTTAGGCAGACGATGCCTTGACCTCTTTGTGCTTGCAGAGACTCCTGCCTGGTTCCCATTGATTTCTGACAAGACAACTGGGACGCCATTACAACAAAATGCACTATAGCCAGCCGCACGTGTCCTCTGACACGTATCGCCTCCACCACACACACACACTTCCTACCAACCTTCACTGGCCACTTTTAGTGTGTGTGTGTGTGTGTGTGTGTATATCCACTGAGACGGACACATCTCAAGGCCTTCCTTCTACATTCTCTCCCAGACAGGAATTCACCTCTCAGGACAGTTGACCAGTGAACCTTATTAAGTGCTGGCAAGATATCGGCACTGGTGGAATGTGCTTAAGTACGATTCAATTCAACTTTATTTCAAACACACAGGTCCATATCGGTACAAAAATATGTAAAACACAACAACACAGACGAGACAAAAAAAGTTATGTAAATTGAATTTCATAAGCTCATAAGAAGTGTTTAAAACGTGCAGACATTTGTTCCAAAGTTTCCAAAGCAAGAAGTGTACCTTGTGTCACTCTGTGTGGGGTCAGTTAATTAAAGTTTTTTTGAATAAGTTAAACCTACATTGTGTAATTTTTTGAGTTGATTCTTAGCAAAAAAACCTTTGTTCTTTCACAAATATGTGCTCATTCATGTGTAATTACTTCCACCAACTAGTCAAAGTATTCTCATACGCGTAGAATCTGCCATTCAGAATCATTCAGAATACATAGGAGCGAGTCGCTCGATTGACGGCCGCCATGTTGCGCCTCCAACTTTAAAATACATTAGCTAAAGATGTACCAGACAAATACCTCCCCCTTTTGCACTTTTACACTCAGTAGCACCGTGACGAATGCCAGGGAGGGGGAGAAGATAACGGAGTCGGCAAGGAAGTTAAAAAGATAATTAAAACGACAACGCGACAGGCAAAGCAACGAGACCAAAGTTAATATTGGAGTGGCTTTTCCAAGATGGAAAGAGCTCATAAGGAGCAAGGATTTTAAAAAGTTGCCTGTTTTCTTCTCAAAAGGTAATTCTGCCTATTTGTGTAAATTTGAAATTTCATAGTTGCTTGACTAACTATAGCATGGTTGTGCATAATGTCGTGATATCCCTGGCAGACAACTCACGCCATGCAGTTGTAACGCAGACAGCTAGAACAGCTGAGTGTAAACGATGGAGATACTAAGAGCTAATTTCGGGTTCGGCCACCGTAGGAGTTAGAACGCGCTCGGAATGGGGGGGCTAGAAAGTAATATTCAGTTGGTTGTCATATACAATTTTACCGCTAGATGGGAGAAATTCTTACACAATGTAGCTTTAAAGCGACACATATGTTTGTACATAAACTTTCTCAACACAGCATAAAAGGTGGGAACTTTACTAGTCACAAGCATATGACGCGCATGTTTGTGAAAGATTCTGAATGCATCATGAAATGCCACCTGAAGCTTTCTCATTTTTGAGGTACTTGTATTTTACTTGAGTATTCTCTTTTCATGCCACTTTCTACTTCTACTCCGCTACATTTCAGAGAGAAATATTGTACTTTTCACTCCACTACATTAATGTGACAGCTTTGGCTACTAGTTCCTTCACAAATTAAGATTTTTACACACAAAACACATGTAGTTTCTAAAATACAATGTTTTATTTTAAATTAAACTTCCCAACCATACAACGGTCTACAAGTCCAGATGAAATGATTGGACCATTAATCACTTTGTTGATTGACAGAACTGTTCGGATCGTTTCCAGTTTCTAAAATGTGAGTATTTTTTCTGCATTGAGTACTTTTACTTTTTATACTTTAAAAGTACATTTTCCTGATGATACTTACATACTTTTACTCAACACTTTAAATGCAGGACTTTTGCTTGTAACAGACGGTGTTTTACACTGTGTGGGCTTTGTACTTTTACTTAAGTAAAGGATCTGAATATTTCTTACGCCGAAATCAGCTATCTTAGCTTTTCCCAAACACATGCACACCCACACATGCACACGCGCACACGCACACACACCCACACACACACACACACACACACACACACGCACGCACACACACAACATATGTTTGACTTCCAATCACATACCCGACTAGACGCAGATCAGAGATAGGCAGCGGTGGAGAGCTGGGAGGCAGTACAGTATCCTTCCACCTGAGACAGAGACAAAGACAGATTAAGAGCCAGTTGCTGAAAGGGATCAAGTTTATATTGTGTTTAATCCGTTGCATTTAACTAGGCTTTAATATATCAGGTATTCAAATAAAAGTGACAGTATCCTGAAATATTGGATCCGGAGTACTGCAGTGATTCCACCTTCTGTTAAACACTTTTCTTTATCGCTCTGTAAACTTTGTCTCTTTGATATTTTTCAGTTTGTCTTTTTTTATTTTTTATTATCCATGCTTGTCAAAATGCAATCAGGAAAAGTGTGGGTTGGGCTACAAATGTTTCCGTTCTTCCTTTTTAGTGAAGAAAAAAAAAATGCATTGCAATTTGGTGAGTAAATGTGGAATCAACAGGATGAATGTTAAAATGTCAGGCGATTCTTTCAGCACTTTTTGGATCAACACTCTTAAACCGACTGTTCCACCAGATTTACTGTGGTTTTACTATGTGCCAGGCACTCCAGTGAATGATAATTTCTTCTCAGCGGGGTATCCCTTGTTAAAAGGTTGCACATTACTGTAAGTGTATTATTGCTTGTTTCTTGCAAGTCATGCATGTGTACAATGAACAAACAGGGTCCCACTGAAAGATCCAACGGCCCTCAATCTACTGAGATGTACCGATACACAGACAATCCATGAGCGTGTGTCAAGTACAGTATGTGTGTCTGTGTAAGCAAACTACATTTAGGCCATAATGTGTGCCCTGTACAAAAGGTTAATCACAGTGTGGATTGGAAAGACAGTTGATGCACCGGAGGACAGTGTGTTCTGTCTGTTTGTCTGACAATGACAGTGACATGAATAACAACAAGAGCATTTTAATCCTGCCTCACCACAATTTCTGCCCTGCCCTGAGACTTAACCCGGTTGGGCCATTCCATGCACATTACTAAATAGTTAAGCCTTTTGTGTTTATTTTGGTCCTGTGATGCTGTCAGTCTGCCCGTTAGCATCACTGACTACCAGTGTTGCAGTACTCGAGACAGGACCACTTTTTGAAGGTCTTGTCTCGGAATCGACCGCATTTTTATTCTGTCTTGTCCCTGTCTCAAAAAATAAGGACTCTGGTTTTTATTTCAAGACCGGTCAAGACCACAACTGCAGGGATATCACTAAAATGCCTGTGCATTACTGTAATTGGAAGTGAAACGTCCTGCTTCAAATGGAACCAAAAACATGACCAATTTCTAATTTGAAATTTGTTACTGTTAACCAATTCTACCCGACCCTTTAAAACACCACTCCCAAGAAAGTGAATGTGGGAGACCGGAGACCTTGGTCTTGTCTCTGTCTCAACCCCTCAAAGTCATGGTCTTCTCTCTGTCTCAACCCCTCAAAGTCGTGGTCTTCTCTCTGTCTCAACCCCTCAAAGTCGTGGTCTTGTCTCTGTCTCAACTCCTCAAATTCGTGGTCTTCTCTCTGTCTCAACCCCTCAAAGTTGTGGTCTTGTCTCTGTCTCATCCCCTCAAAGAGTTGGTCTTGTCTTTGTCTCAACCCCTCAAAGTCTTGGTCTTGTCTCTGTCTCAACCCCTCAAAGTCGTGGTCTTCTCTCTGTCTCAACCCCTCAAAGTCGTGGTCTTGTCTCTGTCTCAACTCCTCAAAGTCGTGGTCTTCTCTCTGTCTCAACCCCTCAAAGTTCTGGTCTTGTCTCTGTCTCAACCCCTCAAAGTCGTGGTCTTGTCTCTGACTCAACCCCCTCAAAGTTTTGGTCTTGTCTCTATCTCAACTCCTCAAAATCTTGGTCTTGTCTCTGTCTCAACCACTCAAAGTATTGGACTTGTCTCTGTCTCAACTCCTCAAAGTCTTGGTCTTGTCTCTGTCTCAACCCCTCAAAGTTCTGGTCTTGTCTCTGTCTCAACCCCTCAAAGTCGTGGTCTTTTCTCTGTCTCAACCCCCTCAAAGTCTTGGTCTTGTCTCTGTCTCAACCCCTCAAAGTCGTGGTCTTCTCTCTGTCTCAACCCCTCAAAGTCGTGGTCTTGTCTCTGTCTCAACCCCCTCAAAGTCTTGGTCTTGTCTCTGTCTCAACCCCTCAAAGTCGTGGTCTTCTCTCTGTCTCATCCCCTCAAAGTTCTGGTCTTGTCTCTGTCTCAACCCCTCAAAGTATTGGTCTTGTCTCTGTCTCAACCCCTCAAAGTCATGGTCTTGTCTCTGTCTCAACTCCTCAAAGTTCTGGTCTTGTCTCTGGCTCTGTCTCAACCCCTCAACGTCTTGGTCATGTCTCTGTCTCAACCCCTTAAAGTTGTGGTCTTGTCTCTATCTCAACTCCTCAAAATCGTGGTCTTGTCTCTGTCTCAACCACTCAAAGTCTTGGTCTTGTCTCTGTCTCAACTCTTCAAAGTCTTGGTCTTGTCTCTGTCTCAACCCCTCAAAGTTCTGGTCTTGTCTCTGTCTCAACCCCTCAAAGTCGTGGTATTGTCTCTGTCTCAACCCCTCAAAGTCTTGGTTCTGTCTCTGTCTCAACCCCTCAAAGTCGTGGTCTTGTCACTGTCTCAACCCCTCAAAGTCTTGGTTTCGTCTCTGTCTCAACCCCTCAAAGTCATGGTCTTGTCTCTGTCTCAACTCCTCAAAGTCTTGGTCTTGTCTCTGTCTCAATCCCTCAAAGTCTTGGTCTTGTCTCTGTCTCATTCCCTCAAAGTTTTGGTCTTGTCTTGGTCTAGATACACTCTGGTCTTGGTGATGACTTGATCTCGGTTTAGGTGGTCTTGACTACAACACTGCTGACTACCCGGTATGGATCAACGGATGTACATTGCTTCGGTTCCGACCTGCAGCCCTTTGCTGCATGTCATTCCCCTTCTCTCTCTCCCTTTTCATGTCTAAAGTTGTCCTGTCCTTAAAGGCCTTAAAATGCCACACACACAAGAAGAAGACAGCAGAGTCACTGCCCAGGGCAAAAACCCACCTGTTCACACTACATCTCAAAAACCCACCTGTTCACACTACATCTCAAAAACCCTTGCTTGCTTACTTATGTCTCGTTTTTTCAAATAAAAAAAGCTCCTTTATAGCTAAATAGCTTAGTATGTATAGCTTATATTTGGGTCTTTTTCTTTGGATTATTGTACATTTTATCATTTCCCTTTTTCCCTTTTATTATTAGCCTGGTTATTACTACTTTGATTGTCAGAATTGTTATTACTTTTATTATTAGCATTGTTATTATTACTACTTTTTTTTAGTTAGTTATTTTTTCTTTAAAAGCCTCCTGTGGACAGGTGTTGAAAAGTAATGTCAGGGTTTGGGTATTTTGTTCTGTTTTATTGTGGTAGTCTTGTTTTTCTGTTATGTTCTGTTTCCTGTATTATTTTGTAGTCTGTCTTGTCTAGCTTTTTCCTGTCTTTGTTTGTTTCCCGCCTTTTTTTATTGTTCTGCCCCACCCTGATTTGTTTCACCTGTTGTGTCACCTGTGCTGTGTTAGTCCTCGTTACCTGGTGTATTTAGTTCCTGTTCTGTCTTTGTCTCTTGTCGGATTATTGTTTGATGTTGTGTGCTGTTTAGGGTTTTGTGGGTGAGTTGTTTTTTTTTTTGTTTTTTTTCCTGTTGCTGTATTCCCTGTGGTGTTTGGTACTTATTTTGCTGTACCAGTTCTGGACACTTTTTGTTGTTGTCTTTTTTGTTAATAAATTCTCTTCTTCGAACTGAACTGCATTTGGGTCCAAGCCTTGTTACTTACCTCTCTAACATACCGTGACAAGTAACTTGTGTGCTCACATACTCAAGCAATGCATCTGGTTCGTCCAATGTAATTGTGATGTCCGTGTCAAATGAAAATCTAATAACTCTTGGATTGAGTGCGCTTATTTTAAGTGGTTTTGGACAATAGTGTCTGCCAAATTAATATAATGCACTGTAATAAGAGGTCCATTGTGAGAATTCTGTGCACAGGTGTATTGTATAAGATAGTGTTGCATTAATTGTTACAGAGACAGCTTCCCCTGACGGTAATAAGCTAAGAGCTTTGGGATGAACAATTGTATTTTCAAGTCCTAAAGAAAAGTCCTGGACTCGGACTTAAGTTGCTATTCTCTGGACTTGTGACTCCACTTTGACTCGCGCACTGATGACTTGCACTTGAACTCGCGGACATGTGAACTAGGACTCGAAAGCTGGATGAAGTTTCTGACTCGAGTCCTGGACTCAAGTCTCACTGGAGGGACTCAAGTCACTATTTCACTCAACCCCGTTGAAAATGAAGGTCTCCCTCAATGGGCCCAGAGTTTTAAATAAAGGTTTGAAAGTAAATTAACTATTTATTTGACTCATGACCCGACTCAGACTCTGACTGGACTCGGAGTCTTCTGTTGTGACTGGGACTTGGACACCAACACTGGGGACTCGAGACTTGACTAGGACTCGACAGTTGATGACTCGACTACAACACTGCTATTATGAATCAGTGGAATAGTGACCACTGCTCACATCGCACTCACTTTCCTGACCAAAGCAGAGTTGTTTTCAGCTGGACCAAACAACTCTCTAACTTTTCCCTCCCGCTCTCGCTCTCTCACCTCACAGCATCAATTCCTAATCCCCCCCCCCGCCCTCTCTCACACTGCGGCCCTCCTGCAGCTCACATTCCCTGGACTAATCTCCGCCGGTTCAATGTTGTTCAATTAGATTCCAGTTGACATGCATTGGAAGTAGGCACTCCTCCTCGTAATTCAGCCCTCTTTATAGCCAATCTATTTTTTAATAAAGGTTCAGAGGAAAACATTAAAGTATTGATCTTTATTTATCGACCTCGGCCCAAAGCATAGTTAAAGCTGACACAAATCAATCAAAATAAATTTAAAATGATGATAGCACATAGGAGGAGCCTTGGCCGCCTGTTTCAGGGAGTAATTAGGGGGCTAGGCAGAGGGAACCCAAGGCAATAAGAGTAACAGTAACACACACACACACACAGCAACGGAGCGAAATGCTGGACTGTTTAGCAGGCTGCAGATTAGAAATTTGTTTTGTATTAAATGAGACGACTAAGAGGCAAGGTTAATGAAAGGGCACAGCACTTTGGGGACGGAGTAATCCACTGAAACCCACTCATCACTGAATCTTATGTGTAGCCCACACACCACATACACATACATACACAACCCCATGAGGCAGCCTCCGGGACATCCTCTGCTTAGCAAAAACAATGGGTAATAATTTTAAAAAGTGAGTGAGAAATTGCTGGTTGTGGGTGTGTATTCGTATATATATGTGTGTGTGTGTGTGTGTGTGTGTGTGTGTGTGTGTGTGTGTGTGTGTGTGTGTGTGTGTGTGTGTGTGTGAGAGAGTCAACTAGCGCAAGGTGCACTGCGTATGGATTTTAATCTGCCTGAGCAGAGATGTCATATAGTGTGTAGGTGTACAAAAGGGACTTAACTGTGCGTAGAGTAAAACACCAGGGCATTCTCGGACGATCCACAAACTGGCCTTTCCTCTACTGCCCTCTGTTGCACGCACAGCCTGTCCCGTAGTTTGTGGCAAATCAAATCATTGGACATATTCTTCCAAAATTCTTCCACATAAACCATGTGGCAGGTGTGTGTGTGTGTGTGTGTGTGTGTGTACGATGGGTAATGAAGATAGATATGATAATGAAGTCTATGTCAGGGGTCGGCAATCTTTTTAATATAAAGTCCCATTTTAAAATTTTCTTGTTAATCAGTGTGTCATATCATTTTCCTTCATGCCACATTCTGTGAAGAAGGCAACGAGAACTAGCCAATCAAAGGCAGAGTAAGACGGGTCTTCACGGAATGTGGAATGGGAAAAAGGTCAGTCGAAGTACCATGAATAACAGGCTGTGCTCCTGCCAGTGGCTGTGAAAGGAGGACATTATGATTGGAACATTTCCAAAAAACTTTCTTTCACACTTATTGCTTGTGGGCATGCCTAAAGGCTGATTTATGGTTGTACGTAGGCTCCACACAGAGCCTACGTCAGAGGCCTACGCAGTTGGGAGATTTATACTCCTGCGCAGGTGTGTCTGTTTCATTTTAGCGTGTCTCTTTAAGAGAATAGCAGAGCCGGTATGTGTGTAGAGGGGGTGAGAGAATGACCAGGATTGGTTTCGGAGCGAGCACTGACTCTGTAGGTAAAGACAGAGAAACAAAGTGTCTCCCCCGTGCTTTCTGACCACGACCAGAAAGCTGTAGCAGGAAACAACATGAAAGTTTGATTTTCATGTTAGAAATAAAGGCCTTAAAATGCCACACACAGACAAAGAAGACAGCAGTCACTACCCAGGGCAAAAACCCACCTGTTCACACTACATCTCAACAACCCTTGCTAGCACTTACTTATGTCTAATTTTTTTCAATTCAAAAAAGCTCCTTTTATAGCTATATAGCTTAGTATTTATAGCTTTTGTATAAATAATTATGAACATATTGCTTGTCCTCCTCTCACAGCCACTGGCAGGAGCACAGCCTGTTATTCATGGTACTTTGACTGACTTTTCCCCCATCCACATTCCTTGAAGACCCGTCTTACTCTGCCTTTGATTGGCTAGTTCTTGTTGCCTTCTTCACAGAATGTGGCGTGAAGGAAAATGATATGACACACTGATTAACAAGAACATTTTAAAATGGCACTTCATATTAAAAAGATTGCCGACCCCTGACATAGACCATCATTTCTGGAGACCAAACGCACAATCTTCATTACCTATCACACACACACACACACACACACCACTGCCACATGGTTTATGCTTCATTTTAGAAGAATATGTCCAATTATTGATTTGCCACAAACTAGGGGGCAGGCTGTTCGTGCAAGAGAGGACCATAGAGGAAAGACCAGTCTCTGCTCAGTGGATGATATCAGGTAGGAGGGAATGTGACCCTACCAAGCCATGGCCAAGAAGACCAATCAAAGTTTTTTGCGCTTTGCTTAGCCGCAACGTGTACTTACATTTCTGGGGATGTGATGATTTGGTGGGCAATAACTGAAGGCTTGTATCATGTGGACAGTGTTGTTGTCATTACATAGAATTTATCATGGGGGCGACAGAAACTACACACTATAGCTTTGAAGATTCACTGATTAAAGCCATACAATGTAAAGAAATGCAATAAATTGTAGTTTAATCCAATCTTAAATTAGTGTGGAATGGCAGTGTTGCACTTTTCCTGCAAACATTTCTTTGGCACAGTGTTTCTCAAACACTTTTGATTGTGACCCTTTAGAACGAATAATGTCTATTAGGAATATGTAACGAGAACCATTCTTAAAGTGGTGCCAGTTACTGATTGGTCAGAAACGTAATACAGATAAGTGCCTTGGAAGGTGGTGCTGCTATCGGTATTAAGACTTGATTCTTTAAATGATTTAACATTAGGTATTTTCTGTTTGTGTACTACAAAATTAACTTTTTGATATTCATTCAATCTAGTCTCCCAGAATTAAGGTTTGTATTCAACTAAATTACAAGTGTTAAAGGAAACACAATGCTGATCGGATTGCACTTTCTATTAACACAATGAGGAAATGTTACAGTAAATTTAGAAAGTCAAAACTGTCAGTATACCTTTGACAACCAACATTTAACTTCAGCTAGTAAAGCTGGCTGCTGTCTGCTCTTAAATAAACTATATGCCATACAATTCCAAATGCTTGCAGCTGTGTAAATCAAAAATTATTTACGTGGAGAGAGGCATTTATATAAATCTCGAAATACATTTGTGAATCCTTCTGTGTGCATTCATATTGAGACTGATCTGACTCCATATTCATAGCCATATATGAAATGCAAAATCACAATTTTGCAATTAATCTGAGTTAATTGACTTATGTCTAATGGTACGTGTCCATTGTCAGCGTAATTTCCACGCTTCCTATTCATTTTATGGGAGTAGCTGTACCATTCTGGTAGCGTCACGGGGACTTTGGAGAAGCGGGGCGTTGAGTCACCTGCTCCTCATTTGCTTCAAGTTAAATCCAGATATTGATCGTTGTCGATCTAAAGTGAAGACAAATTCAGCAACTGCATAGCCTATTTCTCTCCTAAAATGTTTACAGAAACACGTTTTGGTGAACTATTTTCTTTAAATAAATGCTCGTATTCTGAACGAGCCGCAATCATGGGCAGTTTTGAATTAGAATTTCTGAATTTGAATTTTTGAATTTGAATAGACTTTGAATTTTTTTATCTGTTTATTTTTCAGTGGCTCAGTGGTAGAGCGGTCGCCTGCCAAATAAAGGTTAGTGGTTCGATCCCTGGCCCTGCAGTCCCATGTCGAAGTGTCCTTGGGCAAGACACTGAACCCAGAGTTGCCCCTGATGCTGTGCATCGGAGTGTAAATGTGTGTGAATGTTCATCTGATGAGCAGGTGGCACCTTGTACGGCAGCCTCGGCCACAGTGTATGAATGTGTGTGAATGGTGAATGGTTCCTGTACTATGTAAAAAAACGCTTTGAGTAGTTAAGACTAGAAAAGCGCTATATAAATACAGTCCATTTACATTTACAATAAAATCAAGACAACAGTAACACAAGAAAATAAAACAATATAAAAAAAGATTGTGTAAGTGAGATTAAGAAAACCCCTAGGGACTTACCTCACCTCACAAACAGAAGAAAAAAATACATATAATGAACAATTACTATTACAAGAGTCCTAAAATCTACAAATCGTACAGCAAGTAAGTAGGCAAGTGTGCAGTGAATTTTAAAAACAAGTATACGGTTGGCTACATGAAACAACAAAGGCATAAAATGAATTACAAGAATATAGATACAATGAGGACGTGTGGACTTATGTTTGTATGTGTGAGTAGTTATGAGAGACAGGACAACAAAATCAGATATAAATAGTTCAGATCCATACAGACAGTTAAGTTTGGTTCATCAGACATTTCCTAAGCCTCTTTTTCTAATTTTTGACAGAAGTTGACTGAAATGCAGTGTTAATATAACTCCGAAATCCAGGAGCTGACAGACCCACGTGAGGCGTTCGTCCAATCATGTGCAGCCATCGCGGTTGTAGGGGGGTGGAGCCTGTTTTCTTTGCTTGTCAGTGGTCAGTGAAGAGAAACTGATAACTGCTAGTGGCAAGCCCACCAAGCGTCCAACGCTGGGAAGGGGGGCGAACGCTTCCGTGAAAAAATGTAATGTATATATAGACATGTACCATAATAGTTTATCACAATGACCAAATCATAATGTCATCAGTCCTCAGTCATTGTTCCCTACTATCAAACAAAATTCAATGTATGGGGTTTGTTTCTCTTAGTCTTAAAAAGTCTAACATTTCTAAATAAAAATTTTAGGCCTTAAAAAGTCTTGTGTTGTAGGTCATAAATAATTTTTAAGAGGTCTTAATTTTCCTATGTCAATGAAACGCTACCTCTAATGCTCATTGAAGTGTTCCCGCAGTGCTTTAGAATGTTTTTTTTTTTTTGTAATTCTGTCGTGTTGTAGTTCTTTCTGTTGCTAGTCCAAATCCAATTATCTGTATTATAACTACAAATGAGACCAATGTGCAACTTATATTGCCAATCTAGACACCAGTCCTTTGATGCCAATGAGGAAATCGGGGAATTGTTTAAGACAATGTTTCCGCACTCGGACATCTGACTTTGCTTTTGATGTCGTGATATAGGTCTGAAATTTCATTCATAATGGTCTCAAAAAGGTCTTAAAAGGTCTTGAATTTGACTTGATGAAACCTGTAGAAACCCTGTTTTAAAAGTAGTGTAAAGCCATTATCTGTTTAATTCTCTTACCAACAATCTCTGGAGCTCTGCAGTGAACCCAGACACCCTGCAGCCCTTCATGACTAACACCTCAAAAGCCTCCATTCATCTTGCTACTTTTACTTCATATCGCTTCCTCTTCTCCACAAAAAAAACCCCTTTCCATGTTCTTCGCCAAGGAAACCACCGCCGAGCCAGCCGTTTCAGCCTGGGCGAGATATTAATGAGTTTACAAGGACCTTCCCGGTCTAATTATGTCGAGCAACTGCTGTCTCTTACTGGGCCACGGCTCCCAGGGGAGAACACAAATCTACCAGGCAAGCAAAACTCGCCTACTTTTGACAAAACACTCGACATGCGAGGATACAAATAACACCGGCCATCCTTCATTACCACCGCTGCGACGTTCACCGCCGAGATTAATATCGCCGCCCGGCATCGCCACCCCAAATTTAACCTGAAAAATACCCGACTTTGGCATTAAGACAGCGGCTATTAGCGAGGGGGAGGCTTGTCGAGGCACAGAGAGGAAGCTCAGCATCCTCCAGGGGAGATTTTGCAAGAGTGTTCCCGATACTGTAAGTACAATTAAACTGATTGGATGTGACCTTTGTGTAGACGGAACTATTTCACATGTTCATGAAAGTTTCTCCGCCGTGCTGACATTTGAACAGTGACACTGACATCACAAACCACAAACCACCGTCCTGCTCTTCACAGAAAAGGTTGGATATGTGGGCCTCTATGTAGCTGGATTTTTTTTTTTTTTTGGTTTTGCATGGTTTAGAGATGGTTCCTCTGTGAGTTATTTGAGATTTAATTTAGATCACTAAGGGTGCTTTCACACCTGCCTCGTTTAGGTCGGTTGAATCGAACTAGAGTTAATTTGCCCTGCTGGTGCGGTTCGTTTGGGCAGGTGAGATCGCGTCAAACGAAATCTGGCGCACACCAAAAGTGGACCAAACAAGCGTACCGAGACCTGCTTGAAGAGGTACATATATATATATATATATATATATATATATATATATATATATATATATATATATATATATATATATGTATTTGTGAACCATTTGAAATTTTTACCAATGTGCACAGCCTCATGGGTAGAGAAGTCAGAAAGTACTGAGAGACAGATTAACAACTTGTTGGTTTAAGTCTTTTTAATGGGATAGGTAACAAAAAATATAGCATATTACCAGCCTTATCCTTTAATACTGACCAATCTGTGGCCAGGGGCCCATTCTCTCATTGATATTCCCAAAAATTCCTCCTTACACAAGAAAACTACGAAAAGCACAGTAGGTAAATCCAGGATCCCATGATCGTCTGACTATTCACATGTTTGACCTGTTGGTCCCGCATCTCAGCATTTAACTTCCATACAACGATGTTATTGCAATGTAAATGATGGCCAAAACTATGAAAATAAGACCCAAAATCCTAATAAACCATTTGTTTGACCATGTTTCAATCCAACTGAATAAAAGTTTGACCAAAGTTTGAACAGAAGGAACTGAAGTGGTGCAGCTTGTTAGAGTATGTCCACTTTTGCCAACAGTCAACCATCATTGAAATGCAGCTCTGAGGACCAAATGACATCACCTCCATACCTTATGCAAATATCCCGTAGGATCCATTACACAGCAGGAGAGATAAGTGCGTCCAGAACGGAGCAAGGCCCACTCACACTCACAGCTAACCTCTTGTACAGTATATATTTTCACTTACACACACACACACACACTCAGTGGGTAGCGCATTAAGCAAACGTTTGCTCTCTCTCACACTCACACACACACACACACACACACACACACACACACACACACACACACACACACACACACACACACTTATCTCTCCCCCTCTAACACAGAAATAAGACAC
The DNA here is from genome assembly GCA_023566125.1 of Zingel zingel. Lineage (NCBI taxonomy): Eukaryota > Metazoa > Chordata > Actinopteri > Perciformes > Percidae > Zingel > Zingel zingel. The sequence continues at coordinate 4,523,260 of CM042326.1, read as the reverse complement.
TTGACACTGCAGCGATGGCAGTGACACTGTGTATGGTGGAGGTGATGGAGTATAATGGCCTTTTAAATTTGTATTCCCAGAGGAAGAGAGATAGAGGAAAACAGAAAGAGAGGTTAGCATTAAGCTAACTCTGACTTCATCTGCACTTATAGCTTGTATTTACATTTAACCAAAGGATGGCAATGGTTTAAAGTGGGCCCAACACTTTTAGTTTTCCCTTTGTAGATGCCATATATACCATTTTAACAGTACTGTATCTATAGTATGTTGATTTTTATTATTTTTATTTTTACTTTAGAAGAAAAAGCTCACCAGTAAGGACTTGCAGCTTTCATTACCCTTCACCTAGCAATGCCTGACCTTCCTTCACAGTGCTGTGGAGGAAGGTCTGGCTAGTCCATGCAGCATTCCAAAATGGGAGAGAAATGTGCTCTGGTTTATTGGCATTTCTTTAAACCAATCACAATTGTCTTGGGAGGCGCTTGCCCCTGACGGAAGACCGGTGCCGCTGAAAAATAGCCTCGGGAAGGAACTTGTTTTTGTGGAACGTGTATGTTCAAAAGTTGTTTTAGTCGAAAGACTCAGATTGGACAGGTAGTCTAGCTAGCTGTATGGATTTACCCAGCAGAGATCTGAGGAGTAGTTAACCATAGTCCTCATGAATCCACCGGAGTTTAGAATGCCAACACAAAGAAAGAGGAAGGTAATGGACATCCGGCCGAAATGAGGGACATCCGGTGGAATGTGGTTGATATAGACTACCGTTCACCAAGAACCCAAAAATTCTGACTGAACTTTAAAGGGTGGACTGGAGTAGTGCTGGGCGGAATGACCCAAAACATTTGTATCACGGTGGGGACTGGGCAACATATAGCGGTCCACTATACAGCTTAATTTTGCCGATAGACAACCATAATGACCTCATATTGTCCTATGTTCATAATCCAAAGTCGTGGTGGAATTTCCAGTTTACGAACACATGCTGTGTAAATTGAGACAGTGCTACCCAGGTCTCATTCGGGTCAGTGTCCTACATAACAACAGTAGGTCATAACCTGTCTCAGGCAGAGGAGTAGTTCAACTCTATAGATTTATCTCAATTCCTTTATTTGATAGTTCCTCGCTCCTCAGTCCTTGGCTGAACCGAAAGTGGTTCTGTCCCTCCTCTGGAAGTCCGTCTCAAAGCTCTTATTCCTGCCCAGAGCAGCTAGGATGGAGGATGGATCTCTGAGGAGCTTTGAGAAAGGTACACGAGAGCAGCCTTTCCGGAAGCCATGCAGCTGAAAGCCGTTGCTAACTCTGCCAATACAGCTGACAAATTGCTTTGTCGCTTTAGAGGAAAGGAAGTCTCATCCCTCTAACGGGGCATTCACACCAAAAAAAGCGATCAGACGATTCGCCGCAGGGTAGTGCGGCGGGGGGAGTGTCAATGAAACGGCCAATTTGTGTGACGTCCTGTTGTTTTGTGTTCTTAAACCCCCCAACAAAGCACAAGTAGACTTTATATTTCACTATTACCGTTAGATCGTTTATAGATTTTGACGTTTCCGACCGCACTTGAAGAGACCAGCGAGACATAGCGAGTGCTTTGTTGTTGCAGGAAACATCCAGCTATTCCACAAACTTCCAGGCAGTTTAGTGCTTGTTTTTCATTTTTTTTACCATCAGTGTTTTAAAACTTTCTTGTGGCAGCGATAAAGGCAGTGATTTTTCCCGTTTCCTGTACGGGATTCTCACACCGCCTCAATCCAGAGCTAAAAACATACAAGTCTGATCGCCGGTTACATGACTGGCCACCGCAGCGTGATGTGGGGTTGCGTTTCTCCAAAAGTTGAGTCAGCCTCAACTTTTCAAACTACGTTCGGCAAACCTCGCCGCAGTCTAAATGCACCTCCCCCATTCAAAATGAATGGAAAAGGTCATGAGTTTTTGCCAAACCGTAGGACGGCCGACGTAGGCTGTCTGAACGCGGTCTAAAACACATTTCCTCGTTTCCTCTCTTCTCGCATGATTTCCTCGCATCTCTCCCGGGTTGCCTCGGTGGGACGGACTAAGGCACGTGAAAGAGATGCAAGTGGACGAGCCAGGGATGCAATTTAAGGGGAAGTGAGATGTACCTCTTGTCTCCATAGAAGACTGGAGACATAACAGCTGTATGGTAAGACAGTGATGCCTCAAGCACTTTCCATCCTACCAAGGTCAGGGAAGTTAACACATAACACATACTCCCATTCATACGCACTCACCTAAGGATAGGCTCTCCTTCAGTATGTTCAGGCTGACTCTGTTTTCACTCTAGCTAAGGTGTTTGGGTTCATGATTTAGGTAAGCATACGTGTTTACAGCGCCCGCAATAGCTTTGTTTAAATTGAAGGTTGAGCTAATCTTAACGCCTCCAGCATGCTTTTAAATACTCCTACAGCAAGACAGGAACTTGAGAAGTTAGAATGGCACTACAGTACACTGCACTGTTTACACCTAAATTCTCCTGGATCGAGATTTAATTAAATGCTTCTGTGTACAGTAAGTCGGTGCGATTTGTGGAAAAAGCAGAGGGTTTTAATCATGCACAACAAAACAAAACATGCAAGAATTAAAAAAACCCTTATATCGACTTAATATCGTTATCGCAATATCATGTTGCACATTATTATATCTAAAGGTTGCAATATTTGCAATATTTTGTTTAAATTCTGGAGCGCTGCGTCCCGTCCGTTGGCTGTGTGGCTTTTAGGTGTTTGATTTAGAGCTTGAAACCCTGTAATGATCATGTTTCATTGGCCAGTTACTGTGCCACTTGCACACGTTAGTGCACGTCAGCGCACGGGTCCACTACGTGACTAATCCTATGGAGCGTACCACGTGTGTGCATATTTCAACAGAGTGGCAGTGTAAGTGAAGAAATAGATAGAGACCCCACAACGGAACGAATCAGAGAAGAGAAAGAAAAGTTGTGTCCTGTTCTCTTTATTTATATATTTTATACTGTCCAACCAGTAGAACATGTCCTGTTCTGTAGACATGGTCCTTATTTATTTATTCAGGTTGTACCAGTCCAATATGACAGTCAGTTGAAATAAACCTTGTGTTGTAAGAAAACTTTTTATTTGTTATGAATCTATTTTGATGCATATTCCCATAACTTTTGTAATTTACATATGTTTAAAAATATCGAAATTTATATCTATATGGCAATATTCATAATCGATATCGCAATATCACATTTTGTCAATATCGTGCAACCCTAATCCCCCTTTCAATACCATGGATATATTGCCGCTAGGCCAGCCATGCCAAAACACTTTAATATGCACTTCAATATCCAATGGAAAATAATCTCAAAATGATATAGCCCAACGTGGTGTCAACATAAAACACAACTAAGTAGCATTGATCACTTTGAGGGGATGGGGGGTACATTTTGTAAAAATTATTAAAAATTTAATTAAAATAATTAAGCAGAGGCAGGGATATGTAGAACAGAAAGGGGAAATCCCCCTGGAAAATTGCACCCTGCAGTAAGTCATCCAGGTCTCAGGAACCTTCACGTATGTGAATGAGTTGTGCTACTCCTGGCATTAAAAGTGAAGGCATGCTCATTTGTTGCACTTTAAACCAAGTTATCACAAATGAATGTAATGATGATCTGGTGATGCACTGAAGTTTCTAAAAAATGCTACATGCAGCACCTTTATCTTTCAACAACATCAACCCTTCCGCCCCCACGACTAGCGATATAAAAAGAGATGGTTGAGAGAGGGGTCAGCGCTGGCCACTCTGTTTTTTTTTTTTTCTTCACACGCCTCAATAATAGATGTTTTAAAGTTTAAGTGCTGCCAGAGGGCTGCTAGCCCTGCTGTTCATTAAGTCAGCCACCGCCATGGAGCAGCATTTACATCGACAGTGCTCCGTCTGAGCAATTACATCTACTCTAAAGTGCTGGATAACATGGAGAAGAGAGGAGAGAAGAGGAGAAGAGGAAGAAAAAAGGAGAAATGAAAAGAACTCTGGAGAAGCCAGGTTGAAAAATAACAATACTGTAATGGAGAGAAACAGCGGCGGAAGAAGTATTCAGATCCTGATACTACACTGTAAAAATACTCTGTTACAAGTGCTGCATTTAAAAAGTTACTTAAGTAAAAGTATGTAAGTATCATCAGGAACATTTACTCAAAGTATTAAAAGTAAAAGTACTCAATGCAAAAAAAGTCTTCCCATTTTAGAAACTGGAAACAATCCAAACTGAGTTTGATGGTCTAATCATATCAGCTGGACTTGTAGGCCGTTATATTGTTGGGTAGTTTAATTTATAATAAAACATTGTATTTTATACACTACATGTGTTTTGTGTGCAACAATCATAATTTGTGAAGTAACTGAAGCTGTCAGATGAATGTAGTGGAGTAAAAAGAACGATATTTCATTCAAAAATGTAGCGGAGTAGAAGTAGTAGAAAGTGGCATGAAAAGATAAGACTCAAGTAAAGTACAAGTACCTCAACATTCATACTGAAAAACATAACTTGAGTGAATGTACATACTTACATTTCCCCACTGGAGAGACAGAACAAGCAACTCTTATTATACACACACACACACACACACACACACACTTAGAGCTCCGGGCAACATTAAAGTGCCTCGAGATACCAACATGGAAAACAACAGTGGCTTTCGTCTTCACACAATCCGTTTCTTATGTAGCCACAACAGGGGAGTCGGGGAGGATGTAGCCCTCGGCGACATATGCGTTCCACCATGCTTGTCAAAAAAACACGTTTCATCTGCTAAATACGCTCTAGCAGACAACAAATCTGCCAGAACGCTACGAGCAACTCAAATTTCTTTACAGACAAAGTGAGGTCTTACAAAGACATCCAGAGGTAGACGGCAGACAATGGCGACGGATAATACCAGTACGGTTAGGAACACTTCTTTCACTTGTAATCCCCTTTGGTGACTATTTATAAGCTAGAAAACAGGATGCAAAGATCTGTGACTGCACTGGGGTGTACTGGGGCCTTTTTGACTGGCTGTACATTTTATGTATCCTTTTAAGTTGCAGCTCCTTTATTTGTATACTCATTTTCTAGGCCAGTGGTTTCCAATTTCTTTTGTGTGTGTGTGTGTGTGTGGGGGGGGGGGGGGGGGGGGGGGGGGGATTGTGAGTCAAGCAATGTAGACGTGCGTTATGAGCAGCTCAAGTGATTTTAGTAAAAGTCAGAAAAAGTCCTTGTGATTTCATGTCCTCCGACTCTGTGTGTAGTGAACTGAACAACACATGGCACAAATGACCGGAATATTCTTGCATCGGGTGGCAGCATAAAAATACTTTTTCTAAAAATAGATGACAAAATAGCACGTTTCACACTGCGAAGAGTTCACCAGTCAGTCTGAGTTTTCTGTTGCACGACTAAAACAACTTGTAAACGTACACATGTTTCACCAAAACAAGTTCTTTGGACAACCGACAACACGCCTACTCAGAAAGCAATATTACAATATTTTATTTAAGACATTTATTATACATTTATTAACTGCTTTATTCATACTACAGTACTTTTGTGAACCTATGACTTTGTTGAAACCATTTCAAGCCCCAACACAAGTCATCCACATGAGTAAAGGTGTAAATGTTTTCACAAGAGATTGGAGGAATTCCAAAAAGATAACATCAACATTTCAGCTTAAGCGCCACGTTTTTGGTCCTCACTATACAGAAAGCTGAGTTTGTTCTGAACATTTTGATATGAAATACATGGGGATCAGGTTATATGCAAGGTAGATTTAAGAATATATTTAAAAATCAAGAAAATCCTGGTTGCAATTTTCTGTTATAGTTTTCCTGTTGCATTGTGTTCATTTATTCCCCGTTTCCTTGTTGTTTACTGTCTCTTGTGTTTTCTGTTGCGTTATACCGTTTTCATCCTTGTGTATGTTTAATGCTTCAGCTTCCTGTTTTATTTTGTTGTCTGTTTTCTCCCATGTCATGTCTTCTTTTACTTCCTGTCTTGTGTTTTCATGCCTTTGTGATTGTCTGCCCCACCCTGATGTGTTTCACCTGTTCCTGAGCCATCGTGTCACCTGTGTGTGTGTGTGTGTGTGTGTGTGTGTGTGTGTGTGTGTGTGTGTGTGTGTGTGTAACTCTACCCCATTGTCTCAGTGTGCCAGTTCATTTTTGGATGCCTGGTCTTTTGGTTCTTCAACGGTTTTTGGTACCATTTTTTTCCTGCTTTCTTCAAAAAACTTCTTCTTTTTTTAAATCCTCAAACTCACCACTGCCCTGTTGTCTCTGCATTTTTGGGTCCGCCATTTCCCTAATCATAACAAACAGGGGCGGACTGGGACCAAAATTCAGCCCTGGCACTGTAGTCACACCAGCCCACATTACCACGCCCATGCAGCCCCACCCACGGACACGTGCATTCACGAATTACATTTGTGTACAGATGGTGAAATAATATAAGCAGTACCTTATGTAACATATTTTTAAACATTTAATGTAAGTAACTGGCAAACAATGCTTACTACTTTTTAAAGAGCACACGTTTATAACAAATATACACATACTGTCTGCTGTTTATGCCGTTTGTATGCTGTTACTGTCATTCTCTACAGTATGCTGTTCTTTGTTGTCACTGTCTGTCTGTTCGATTGTCCGTGTTTCTCTCTGTTGACACTGTACATACTGTCTGTCTGGTTCTCCATCTTTTCATCTGTTTTAACTCTCTAACTCTGCAATTTTATGTTTTTATGGCTGTCTGTGATTATATTTCAGGGTTTTTCCGCTGCTCAGAATTGGCCTTTGGGGGAACACATAAAGCAGGGGGGTCTGGTCTCCCCCAGGAAATTTTGAGGGTAAAACACTTCAATTCCTGCATTCTGATACATTTTTGGGCACCAATTTATGGTAAAAACATCTATATTTATGGCAAGGAAATCACAAAATTCTGGTGGCAGGTAACAATTTCAAATACAAAATATCATGGAATATTATTATATTCAGTAGTCCAGTAAGGGGGCTTTCACATCTGGGACATGGGCAGGATACGACGACACTTGACCCCAAAGTCCAGTTGTTTAATTAGCATGAACAGGGCTTTATGGTCTTTTTCCCCAAAGAGCACGTTTTGCTCCCAAGTTGAAAAATGTAGGATTGACTTACATAGGCTACTGCTTTTTCTGTTAACTTGTACAATAACAACACAATCATGTTATGGATACAAAACATTGTAAAGTGTACTGTTTTTTATATTCTATTGATCAGTGATGTTGAGACTACAGTGTAACGGACCACCACAGTTCATGCATATATGTGAACCGTACATTAACTGCAGAGTTTAACCTACATAGTGTAAAACGTGACACTACGTGAATGGGGCACAGCAGAAAGACGGAGCAGAGTGACGCTGCTTGTTCAGGGTTGTCATGTGTACTCCTAATAGGCCTACACTTGGCATCAGGCGTTAAAACCAACTGTACCAAAACACTGAATTGGACTACTATGTAACGCCACAACAAGATGTTTTTAACCGTTTATTAAACTGTCTCAATTTAATACTGATGCCGTCAGACGGCTGCGCGGACGGACAGCAGTCAGAGCTCCGGCGGAGCTCTCTGCCCGTCAGCTTCTCGCTGCGCAGCCGGCCCCCCAGAGCAGTATGATCACCGGGAGAGTCCGGTACAGCCTGAACCCTGCAAACAGAGATCCCGTTTGAAGGTGACATGCTTGATTTTGACTGAATGTCCCAATTTGAGTAACTTCTGATTGGGTCGGTCGGCCCATCACGGGACCAGGCCGGCCGTTGCCGACTAGCCGAATGCTAAATATTTATTATTATTATTATTATTATTACTATAGTGAAATCGTGCAAGCGATTAAAAACAGGTCCTCTGCACTGTCGGCCTGTAAAGACAATTTATTTGCATATAAAAAAATAAATAAAAAATCTGACCGGCCCACATTAAAAAAAACTGGTCCAGCCCCTCTGGCATTTGCCAGAGTTGCCAGATGGCCAATCCGCCCCTGGTGACAGAAACGTTTTGCGGGAGTTGCTTACAATATCCTCCGAGACTTTGTGTGTATACTGAACAGGACGACACATGACACAACGACTAGTCTTGCATCCGGTGCTAGCGTAAAAATAGCACATTTTACACTGATAAGAGTTCACCAGTTTTATGAAGGTTCAAGCTCTAAGACTATTTAGCTGTGTATGGTGTTTTGGGGGGCGGTGTGTGTTCTTGCTGCTTTAGAGATGGAAAATCAGCATTATAAAGATAGAGAGGGATGGCGTATCAGCTCAAACAAAATGATACAAACGCTGTATGGCGTTGGGTTTGGCGTTAGGAGCTTACAGCTTGATATTTACTGTACGCTATGGAGTATGACTGTGCGAGCAATCACATTTTCTTGAAAGAAAAGAAGAAATCTCAGAGACCGGTACCCCCAATACATGAACATATCAAACCAAATATATCTGCATGAATGGATACCACAAATCACAAATCAGTTTTTGGGAGCAGTTTTTATTGAATGAATCGGCCCTTTATGAGATTAGATTATGTTCACTGACTTTGAAAAGTGTACAGAATGAATGTTCAGCAGCTTCTTATTAGAGACAGCAATGACACTCTATCCAGAAGAATACAACTATTTCTGTTTCACATTAAACACTACAACTGATGGAATGTAACTGATGTGGTGGTGGGGTCTTTTTTGAGAGAAAAAGGTTGCTTTATTTTATCGCTCCAAACATTGCATAGCAGCCCTGCAAAATTTACCATGCCACAAAACTCATTTGTCCATGTTGTTTCAACTTGGCTGTATGCCTGAACACATTCGAGAAGCCCATTTGGAGATGTTTTCTGCACTAAAATAGTACAATGCTTAACAAAAAATCCTATTTAGCGGGGAGTTTGTCTCCGTGAGCGTGGCGTCATGCTAAAAAAAAAACTATTTTCGCCGGGAAACGGCCACCCTATCACAAACTCTGCAGGGGAGCCACATTAGAGGTAATGTCATCCACAGTTTAGCCCTCCGCTCCTCATTCCTCCATCTCTCTCCTAATGAACTCCCACTGAATTACCACTTCACCAGCGCCCCTGCCTTTTTATGATTCTATTTGTTTATCCATCTCTGATTTCCTCTCTCGTCTTCCTCCACGCCCCGGCCACGCGCTGGCTCTTTAATTTTATTGGCCACTGTTAGCGGGGCGGCGAGTCGAGGCATTTCTTCGCTCGTCACCCCTCCCCTCCCCTCCCCCGACCCACCTCCACGCCGGTCTGTGAGATTAGCAGATTAGGGCGCTCATCAGTCAGGGGAGAGGACCCCCGCCGCGGCAGGCCGCAGCCAAATCACACAAACATCTCTGGAAGGCATTGTGCCGTAATTGAATGCACAATAATTTCCCCCCATTAATACATCGCTCATAACGCAGCTTACGCATGAAATGTCCACATTATATGTTGCGTTCACTCTGTTAATGTCTTCACTCCTCAACAGTAAATTTAATAGGAAGAGTAAAAGGGAGTGGGTGAACAAGTGCAGAAAAGAATAAAAAAAAAATATTGAAGCTTTCTCGTTTTTCATGCATCTATTCTAAGTATAAAAAGGGACAAATGATCACAACTGGATCCAGCTGTTCCTGTGATGGCTGCAATACGCCGACTGCTAGCTGCCCGGCAGTCATCATCACTGATTAATGTCGCTTCGTGTTTTTGTGAATATATATGTCTTTTTTTTTATATTGTCAAGGCTACATTAAGAGAATATCAGCGTCTCTCGCCTTCCTCCAAAACCTGTTGTGATCAACTGCATTATTGGTGCAGGAACCGGCAACATAAACAGCTGCAGGAAAAGAAAAAATCAGCAATACAGACTTCACAAACTCATAAAAATGGGTATGTGCATGTACAGTTTATGACTCCTATTCAGACCAATCCGTTCTCACTCCGACTATCTTGACTACTACATTTCCTAATATAGTGACCCCTAATACTCCATTGTGTAAAGCAATGTATCACTCAGGTGAGTTGCTTAAGGGTTCGCACAACGCTGCAATAAATCAAATTAAAAATAAAACAGCAAAGCGGTAAATTCTTGTAAATATGAGAAAGAACATGCTACTCAACACACTCCAAACACAGTGCAATCTAAATCTGTACCATCATTAAAAGGGACAGTTCACCCCAAAATCAAAAGTACATATTTGTCCTCTTACCCGTACTGCTGTTAATTAATCTAAATTATTTTGGTGTGAGTTGGCCAGTGTTGGAGATATCAGCCGTAAAGGTGTCTGTCTGCCTTCTCTCCAATGTAATGCCACTATAGATGGCAAAAACATAGGCCAAAACTAAAGAAGAAAAGGAGGAAGGACAATGACTGATATGGCGTTTTTCCATTACATGGTACTTGCTCAACTCAACTCTACTCGCCCTTTTTGGTTTTCCATTATGAACAAAAGTCCCTGGTACCAGCTAACAGGTACTTTTTTTAGTACCAACTCTGTCAAGGTTCAAAGCGAGTTGAGGCGATACCAAAAGGTGACGTGAAAACCTGCAAGACTACTGATTGGTCAGAAAGAATCGTCATTAATCACTGCGTCAGCATTGCTAGCGACAGACGGGGGGGGTGTCCTGAACCATAGGCGCCGATTTATGTTTTCCTCCGTGGGTGCTCACGGGCGCACGCCCTTTAAAAAAAAAAGTAGTCAAAAAAGGTTTGCATTTCAGAACCGAAATGGACAGCGGCCGACACGAACACACATGCCTATTGACTTAATAAAGCCGTAAAGTAGGCTTTTAACTCAGGACAGCGCCACTTCTCACAAATACAGATAGGATTGGAGATGTAAAGTTTAACTGACACGTAACCGCGATCAGCTTCGTGGGAAATTAAGAATCAATGCCACCGACATAACCAATCACACTATGACAGACGCTTCACTTAGCACCAACTGCAATGTTTAATTTTAAATGAATGGAGCCTACTGGCAGTCTGGCACTGGGTGATCAGTATTTTCTGTGGGTGCTCCGGCGCTTGAGCATCCATGGTATCGGCGCCTATGTCCTGAACAAACCCGCCATTTTTAAATAGTTTAGCCAGCTGTTGATGTTTTTTTGCTGCCTCCAGCTTCTTTTGAAACAAAAGAGGCTGAGCCGAGCCGAGCCGAGCCGAGTAGAGCTGGTACTAGCAGTGGAAAAACGCCAATAGTGTCATGGAAGCACCTGGTGCAGGCTCTGCCGCCATGGTAACAGACGATGACCACCCCGACGACAGTGGTGATGAAGATAAAGTTACACACCTTTGGCCATAAAGTTCATAATCAATTTTTTTTTTAAAGTATATTTATTATCAGAAAATTACTTTTGATAAAGTACAGTAAATATCAGATACTTTAAGACTTTTACTTAAGTAATATTCTAAAAGGAGACTTTCACTTCTACCAAAGTCCTTTTCTAGTAAGATACTTGTACTTTATTCAAGTATTGCTTTCAAGTACTTTATATAAGACTGGGTATACATGGACGAGAGGCTCGTGACAGCTGAGCTGTAGCATTAGCTAGCTCAGTGAGTTAGCATTATCGGTGTGCTTCCATCTGCATTGAGTTTTTCAAATGTATTTTTATTTTTTTTATTTTTTTTAAGCACCACAAGCCGAGTGCCATTCAGTTCCATTGTTTTGGAGAGAAGGCAGACATCTCTACGGCCGATATCTCCAACACTGGCCAACTCACAGCCAAACAATCAAGATCGATAAATAGCACTGCAGGTTAGAGGAAAAAATACATATAATAGGCTATTTTTGAAATAAAAAATATTTTTATTGAATTATTGAAAATAATTGTGTCTACAAAAGTTAATAGGGTGGAGGCCACTCAAAGATGCACAAAACAAGTTAAATATTTTTGTTTTGTTGTTGTTTTTTTACCATACAATTTTTCCTATGCATACCATAACTGACTGGATAATAACGCTGTCTAACCCATGAAGCAGCCATGGATCTGAGTTTCTCTGCTGCGTGGCCAACTTAGACATTGTGCTAAGTTATCTGCAGTCTCCATGCTTCAACGGTTTCATAAACTAAACTCTCACAGTTGCTTGATCCCATAAATGTTGCCATGGTTTTGCAGCCTAGCGACCTGTGTACGTGTGTGTGTGTTTGTGTGTATGTGTATGTATATGTGTGTGTGTGTGTGAATGTTTTACACACACATACTCCCCTTTAATTCTTTCCCTTCAGCCGCCTGCAAACACTCAGGGATGAGTGCTTGACGTGCTGGCCAAACAATAGGCATATTAACTGGTGCAGTGACTGCTGCTTGGTGTGTTTGTGTGTACACACTGTTAGCATGTGTGTGCAAAGACACATGTATAAATAGGGTAACACAGGTAGGAGGTAGTTGAAAAAGAGAAAGTGGAAAAACTTGACGATATATTGTAAAGTCACAGATTTTCTTATCTTTAACTTTATCGTCATCTTCGGTGATCAAGGCATTTAAAAAATGTTGTATTTCATAAGGGCCATAGCCAGGATATCTGGCCATCTGAGTTAAACAGCTCCTGTAGTCAGGTGTGCTTTGCAATCTGTGATGCGGCAGAGGGGGTCAGCCCTATGTCCCACAGCCCAATGGTCCCACAGCCCTATGTTCCCACATTTCTAAGATTTTTCTTAAAATTAGGCCCTATGTTAGGGTTAAGGTTAGGGTTAGGGTTACATTCCATCTGTAGTCCATTGCTACTGGATAATAGGTTGGGTGTAATTGGCTACCAAATTGGGAGAAAGGGGGATACAATCTGATACAAATTTATGAAAAAGGAAATGTGGGAACATACAGCCCAGTCTCATGGCAGTTCGTGAAATGGTCACGTTATTTAATCTATTGATACGTGTTCACAGAGATGTTTTTCTCGTTTTTTTCGTGGTGGCCAGCACGAAAATGTGAAGTAATGTATTTTAATGGGAAGCATATTTCGTGGTCACGAAAATGGTAGGGAGTAGTATTAAAAGCCGAAAATCTGCGTAGGGAGGCTGGTTGGTGTGGTGGATGGTTCAAACAACACAGGACTTTCAACCAGGTGAGCGGGAATGGTGTTTTGTTTCCCGTAGTCTTCCTAATCACAACCGTCCCGTTATTGTCGCGCGTCCCCAGCGGCCGTCCCTCGTGGCCATCTCCAGGCGTGGGAGGCGTCCTTTCCCCCTGTGTTTTTCCTAAACCCAACCTCGGCCATCCCACGGCCGTCTCCAGGCGTGTGAGGCGTCCTTTTCGGCCGTCTCCCGATGTGTGAGGCATCCTTTTCGGCCGTCTCCCGGCGTGTTGAGTTTAGTCTCACATTGCCAGACCTACCTCCACAGCGCTGCTCTGGTTTAATGGCATTTCTGCCTGTTTGGTGCATCTGAACAGGGAGCGGTGGATTTTTGCAAATCGCACTGCAGGCTGTAGGTGGTGCCAGAAGAGCTGGATTTTCTTTTAAATTACCTGCTTCATGTCAGAAAGTTAGTTTTATAAGTCTTACCTACTGCACCTTTAAACCAATCACAATCGTCTTGGGCGATGCTTAGCGCCCGACAGAGCCACGGTGCCGCTGTAGAATAGCGTCAGGATGGAACTTGTTTTGGTGGAACGTGTGTACGTTCAAAAGTACTTTTAGTCGTGTAACAGAAAACTCAGATCAGACAGATAGTCTAGCTAGCTGTCTGGATTTACCCTGCAGAGATCTGAGGAGCAGTTAACCATAGTCCTCACAAATCCACCAGAGTTTAAAATGCCAACACAAAGAAAGCCCAAGGTAACGGCTATCTGGCCTAAATGAGTGAAGTCCGGCGGAATTTCCGTCAACAACAGAGCAATCCCGGAAGTGGAACGTCGCGGATATAGACAAGTGAAGGTTTAATAATGGTCCAACAAAGTAAAATGGCATAAAAGAGAACAAAGATAAAATGAAATTATTCTCAATATCTACAGTTGTATCAATGAATGACTGAATACATGAATGAATAAATGAGTGCTTTATTTTGAACACGTAAATAATACAATAAAAACTAAAAGAACAAAAACAAAATATTAATTTAACAAGTCCGAAAAGGAAAAGGAAGAAGCAGAAGCTACCCCTTTTCCACTGCTATATAATTATCATCATAAATCATCAATCATCAGTTGTAATGTAAGTGAAGTTTGATAATATAGGTGTCTGTGTGTGTGTGTGTATTTATTATTCCCATTCAGTGTGTGTACGGCTTATCAGTGTGCGTTTGTGTATTTGCACGCATGTGTTTGAGCGTGTTTGTGTGCCTCTGTGTTGTTTGTTTGTGTGTGTGGCACACGTGTGTGTGTGGCCATGCTCAGGGAAGCGCACCGCCCCGCGGATGACACTCAGAATGCATTATAACCATTAATGAAAAAGTTAATGGGGCATTTTCTTACATATCAATTTACATTTGGACTATTTGGGCTCACAAATGATGCCTGTGCGGTCGCGGCCAACGCCACTTGGCACGGAAACAGAGAGGTCTAATGTGTTTTCGTGGACATCAAATGTTGTGAATAATGACGCGTCCACTGAATGCAAATCAGATGACACTTGATAGGCCATGATCAACAGTGCCTGCATGGAAACTTTCACCCACAGACACAATGGAAGACAGAGGGGGGGGGGGGGGGGGGGGAGACACACAGAGAGAGCTGCAATCAGCAGGACAAAACATTTCCCTGCTGTAATACACCTATGAGACATTACGTACAGTTGCATTCATTATCTTGCATAAATTGTGCATCAACATATGCAAAACATTCTGTTTGGTACAGAAAGCCTTTATCATAAACCAGAAGTAATACATTTGCAAAGCACAACACAAACACACACACACACACACACACACTCCCCCTGAGTTTTATGTAAGAAACAGCATAACATAATGCCCCCTAATGCATGACACAGTGTTTTATTCAAGTATATTACTGTCATCATTTTTCTGTGTGGGAACAGTGTATAGTGCTGCCATGTTGTCACCTCTTGGCCCCCCCGGAGGATTTACAGCACAGGAATTGGCCTTGATGGGTGGGAATGTCAAATTAGGAGCCATTTGCCTGAGGCACGGAGACAGTGCACATACATATGCACACACAACACATTCTCACTCCCACCGCGCCAAAAAGCGACGCTTGGGTCAGGTGCCTTTGCTGTTGTTACTGATGCAAAAAGTCTCCATTAGCGGCTAGCCCTTTGGCGTCATTTTTAGACTCGCTCGGTCGGGACTCTTGACGTCACATTTTGATGCTCTGGGTCGGGACGTACTGTACGTTTAACTGACATGTGGCACAAGAACAGGACAGTTAGGTTTAGGAAAAGATTGTGGGTGGGGTTACAAAATGTACGTTTCAGTGACACGCTGGACACAAATGGGACACAGGGAGCGTGTCTATGTTCCCACGGGCCTATCTTCCCACATTTCTAAGATTTTTTTTATTTTTCACTGAAAATTAGGCCCTATGTTCCCACATTTCTAAGATTTATTTTCCAAAATTAGGCCCTTTGTTCGCCTAACCCATAACCCTCCCTAACCCCTTGAAGGAAAATGTAGGAACACAAGACCTAATTTTGAAAATGTCCTAGAAATGTGGGAACATAGGGCTGTGGGACCATTGGGTTGTGGGAACATAAGGCTGACCCCGGTACCGGACCCCAGTCTCCTGGGTTAAAGTCCTGTGTTGTTTGACCCATCCACTTACGTGGATTTTCAGTCTTTCATACTACTCGCTACTGCTGCTCTGCCCGGTGCGTCCCATACAGACGCTAAAGGGTGACTTTGGCGTCCATATTTGACGAGATGGGTGAGTGAGAACGGGTTGGCACACACACAAACACAAAGGTGTCCCAAAGTTAAGTCCTAAAGTTACTTTTTTTAAGCCCAAACTAACGTTAACCCTTAACTTGGAGACATGAATCAGAGTTATTTTAGTCTTTAGTGTTTTTTGCTGAGTTTGTGAGTAGGGAGGAGTGATTTCAAAGTAGCTGTTTAAATAAAGCCTGCAGAAAGCATTTGAGTGTATTCAAGCTTGAAGAAACACCCATTTGAAAATATTTTGTCAAAACCAAAATTAGCGACATACGTATTTGCACATTACGCAGAAGTATGGCCATGAATTTTTGGGTACATCTCACATATCTGGAATCTTTAGTTGCACAGCTGAGAATTGTTTTTCTCCCTTTGGCTGTTGAGGTTGACAGATTTGAAAATATTCAGGAGAAAAACAGAATGTGTGAGCTTAGAGATTTGAGAGAAGTGGAAAATGAGTATTTTTATCCAGTACGATGATTTAAGAATGTCAGTATTACATGAAATGGTTCAAGGCTTGGGTGTAGTGACAAACTTGGAATGGTTTGAATGTGTTTTAGTGTGCTAACTTTGTCTCCAAAGTCTGGAAAAGCAGGTAATAAATATTCTGAAATATATTATCCGGTCCATTTTTATCCAGTGATTCACTTTGCTGTAGACACTAAGGCCTAAAAGTCTGATCGTGACTCAAGGCCCCTGAGGTGCAAAGAAACCGAGAATGTGAGAAACTGGGAGTCAGATATCTTTGCTGGTGTTTTTTTACAAGGTTTCAGAGGTGTGTAAGTTGACTTAATTGCCAAATAGCTTTGAGAAATGCCACCTATTTCCCTTCTCACATCTCCATTCTCATTTCCATTACCTCATATTGCTACTTATTCCTCTGAAATGGGTATCGCACCTGATACTTTACATAAACAATTGCAAATGAAAAGCCACCCTGCAGTTTCCCCTTTTCCTCCGATCGCTCCCCTCCCTTGCTCTCCTTCCAGTCTTACCTCTCTCTCATTATCCCATTCCTTCACTCTCTGCATCCCACCCCCCTCCTCACCCCGCCGACCCCCACCCCTGTTACTGGCGAGTGGGCGAGAGCGATGGGCAATAACCCAGCGTGCCGCTTTTCGACTTAGCGCTACCTGCTACGCTAATATCATTAATCAATAGAGCCCAGATTGTCTTCGCTGCGATTCGAAGGATCCAAGGGTCCCAGCGGTGCACAGGTACTGCGTCTCTTTTTTTTCCTCCTCCCTTCTTCTCGCTCTCTTCCTTCGCCTCAAAAAAAAAAAAAAAAGCTCATTTGCGAAGGCCCCCAAGATGGCCGACTTAATGACGGCCACAGAAGTTTTTCCAACAAATTTCATGGGGCATGATCCTAAGATAATAGCTTTTCAGCCCCAATGACAATCCAATTACCGTGCCAATCAAAGCCCACGGCATGCTGTCTAATTATGATCAAATCTGGCTGTCAGCTCAAATACTAAAACAGCAGCTTTAAGTCCAACAAATCACAGTTTAGAGACAGAGCCCAGTTTGTTCATCCATGATCGGGGGAAAGTAGGGTTTAACTTTCTGTTTGACGAAAAAAAAAAAAAAATAGATTGTCTTGTTTGTTGTGAGTGCATTGGTGTGATATTTGACACAGCAGCACCCTCAATAATGATCCTGAATAACATTTTGAATAGACTTCATAATTCATTCATTGCGGGGCATGTGAGTTTTTATTTAGAAAATTAAAAAAACGGATGTTCGTAAACTTTCCGAGATATCTCTCTTCGCCACACACACACATGCACATGATGAATGCGTAACATGCAAAAATACATATAAGAAACCTAACAGTCGCTCACACTTGCTAACAAACAAAAAAGCGGCATCAATAACACAAATGATTAAACATTCATGGCCTTTTCAGTGGAACATCTGCTGTGTATGGGTCTCTAGCCTCGGGGACTGGGCGAATCAACAGGATTTCAAGAAAGCAATAAGATAGGGGAGGGGGGGGGGGCAGCAGGAGATTTACACACACACACACACACACACATACACATACAAACAGGATTGTGTGCATGTGTGCGTAGACAGCCACGCAGAGTAAATACAAGACAGCGTGGACCGACGCTCAAACAAGCAGCTTTGACGCCGCACACTGGAAAATACACTGATCTGAACAACATCCAAACACACAAATACCCTGCACTAGACGGCACGCTTTCCTCGAGCAACAGCTCGCTGGAAGATGAACTGACTGACATTTTTTATTTTTTTTCTCTCCACTTCCAAATTATTAGAAAGCGTTGCTCTGACTTTATCTGTAGCATTTAACCCTTGTGTTGTCATGTGACCCGTCTTTCAAAGTGATGTATATCAGAAATATGGTTTTCTTTCAACCAAATTGTCCAAAAATAACATGGATGGTTCCATACAACGTTTTTCAGGTAAAAATAATAATTACTGTCATTGAATGTTTGGGTGTTTTATTCAAAAAGCATTTGATAAAAATGTTTAAATGGTTTCAAAACAGTATCTGGACTAAACTTTGACATATACCCATCTGTGATCCACTCAACATCCTCTGATCTTAACTATTAGTCAAAATAATTCACAATTTCTGCTTTTTTAACTAAAAGCGTATGTTTAATTTAATATAAATGATGTATGTTGACCATGAATTCCAAGAATAAGTGTAAAACATATTATTAAGCCAGCTCAGGTTTTTTTTAAAAGCGCCAAAAGCATGGACAAAGTGACAAATACATCAGAAAAAAACGACAATAAACATCGGAAAAAGTTATTTTTCAATTTTGACCTGGAAGGACAACAAGTTCATAGTTGACAAGAAGACAACACAAGGCTTAATGTGATATAGGCTAAATGTGATGAAGGAAATTCAAAATACATATTTCATCTAGTCAGTGAATGGCTCACTTGACCAAAGCAACAAAAAACGTTGTATTAAACGTGGCAATACAACTTTTTAACCCTTCATCACAGCGTTAGATGAGACTCATAAACATCACAATACTGCAGTTTGCAGAAAAACAAGTGCAACTTGCACAAACATAGGTTTTACTTACATCTTTATAAATACTATTTAACCCTTGTGTTGTCTTCCCGTCGACCAACCACAAACTTTTTGTTTTTCTGGGTCAAAATGTAAACTTTTTGGTCAACGTTTTGGTCGTCTCTTTTCGACACCTTTGTTCCTTTTCCCCCCTATTTTTTTCTCAGTTTTTTTTTTTTTTCTCAGTTTTATCCAAGATTTTTTTTGGCACTTTTTCCGATGTTTTTGACGATTTTTTTCAACGTTCTTTTATCTTTTTTTTTTATTTTTCTTTATTTTTTTTTACCAAATGTCATAAAATTGAATACAACACTCATATTCAATAAAAGTAGTGAACGGATAATTTACTTAAGCAGTTGTACATTTATATTCCCAAATTGTATACACATTTGTACACTATTTTCTTTTGTATTTTTTTATTTTTACTTTTTTGAATATGTGATATTGTATTATATCCTATTTATTGTTTCTTGTATATTCTGTATGTGTGCTATGTGATATTTTGCTGCTGCACCACTGACATTTACCAATTTGGGATTAATAAAGTCTATCTAATATAATATCTATAAATATGTCTTGGTATTGCTGCCATTTTAAGAAAGATTTCTTGTCTCATCATTAGTTCTCAAGAAATTCTTTAAAATGGTAAAAAAAAAAAAAATATTGCTATATTTCTTAACATATAGCAGGAAGAGTTGGGGTGACCTCCAGTAACAAACTTACGTCCAACATCAACATCAACTCCTCTCGTCCTCTCTCCTCCTTTAAAAGCCAACAACAGTTCACTGGTTTAATGAGCCGAGAGTAAAATACATCATATTCACCAGATTGATATACAGTACAGCAGTACATTAGCAGTATATTAATATCTGGAATATTGTCATTCTGAATTTGAAAATCATAATTTTTTTTGTATACAGCACCTCAAAGAAAACACTATGCTGGATTTGAATTTCATTTGTACATTTGTCAGTGTGTATAAGTTATTTTAGAAAACTGTTAGGGCTACATCTTCAGACGAAGAAGTTTTGAAGTGTTAGTCTGTCAACTATATTTTATCTAAAAAAAAAAAAAAAAAGAGGTTGCTTTAAGTGGTTCATATTAGGGGACATTTACAGGCACACAACAATGCAAAAAAATACTATGAGAAAAGCAGTCCGGCCACTTAGATAGATAGAGATAGATACTCTATTGATCCCCAAGGGGAAATTCAAGGTCCCAGTAGCTTAAAGACATCACACACAATATACATCATAAACAGGATGATAAAATGACAAATCCACATGAATAATATGAACAATAAAAGAAAAGATATTAAATAAAAAATAAATTTAAAAAATCCACATGAATGCAATAAGGGATGTATAAGCATGAGGCGCTTGCAGTGATAGGACAGGGACTGACCCTGTGATTCAGTATGCATGGTAAGGTGCTCTATGAGAGTGTGTGTCATGGTGTAGTGCAAATAAGTCCAATAGTGCAAGGATAAAGTCTAGAGACCAGCATTAAATATGGATAATACAAGAGAAAAATGTAGACATAGTAATATAAAAACTATAGCAGTGCAAAGATAAAGTTTAAAAAAGACATCGAATATTGGCATTATAAGGGAATAAAGTAGACAGTAGGATAGACACAACTCAAGTCATTATTCGAGGTTTACTTACAGTAGATAAACTCATAACTCATGGAAAAATCCCAACGACACTAAATGTATTTATTGGGATCATGAGGAAACGTGTACAAAAGCTGCAGTTTTACAACCGATTTCCCTGAGCTCGCGAGCGTGTAAAATAGCGCCGAGGTTTCGACTACTGGTGTGTCGGAAGGCTTATGTAAAGCCGTGCGAGTTCTGTGTGATTTTACGCGCTGTGCATTCAAAAACAAGAGACTGCTTATTCCTGCGGCCAGTGGCTGCAGGTATCAACCTAAAAAATTTACACATTACAAAAAATTAGCAGAGATATTGATTAGAATCTGACTTTTTTTTATTTCTTTTTATGTGCATCTAAAACCTGCATTACATGAAAATGTACGTATATAGTCCTATCAAAGTGAAAGCAGCGAAAGAATATATTTACTTATATTAACAATATGATCTATTGAGGACAAAGATAGACCATAGCAATGAATTGAGAGGGCTCATATTTCGACTATAGCCACATCTCTCTCATGTAAAAGTACTCTTAACATGATAAAACAAATTGTCCAAATAACAAGATTTTCCTCATTTTAAACGTTCTTTTATGCGAATATTACTCCAACAGTTGATGGCAGAAAGCTCCTGTGTTGTGTTTCTCCTCTCCAGACTCTGATTTTAAATACTGAATTCACGGCAAAATGGATAATCCACTAAAACACACCGTAACACCAACTCTATTGGTTGTTTGGATTACATTTAACCCTCCTGTTGTCCTCGGGTCAAATTTGACCCATTTTCAAGAAGTTTCTATATCAGAAATTTGGGTTTCTTTCAACCAAATTTTCAACAAAAAAAAAGTAACACAGAGGCTTCCCTACAATGCTTTTTATAAGTAAAATAAATGATCAGTTGACTACTTTCATTGAATTTGGGTGTTTGATTCTATTTTATAGCTTTTGAGGAAAGAAATCATAAAAGAACGTTGGAAAAAAACAACCTCAATGGTGTTTTAAGCCCCCAACGTTGACTTCAAGGCAGCGCTGTGACCGTCAACTTCAAGGCACCTAACCCTAACCCGAACCTGTACCCTAACCATTGCCTAATCCTAGTGCCTTCCAGGCAGTACTGCCTGGAAGAAGACGTTGGGGGCTTTAGACACCAAACACAAAAAAAAAACAACACAAAAACGTCAAAAGGCGCAGAAATAAAATCGACAAAGACATCAGAAAAAGTTACAAAAATGTTGAGAAAAAAAAAGTGACAAAAACATCGGGGGAAAAGCGACAAAAGTGTCAAAAAAGACAATCAAAACATTGAAAAAAAGGCTTCATTTTAATTGTTGTCCCAGACAAACAGAAAATTGCATGGTCGATGCGAGGACAACACAAGGGTTAACTACACGGATTCCTTCAGTAGTGGAGCGACTCTTCCAAAATAAGAAAAGCACCATTTCACGTTTGAGTCGAGGTTATTCAAGCTGCTCAGAATAGTAATTAAAAGGATATAATGATGTTTTTTTAACAGTTTGTTTTTGAAGGTGATACCTCTGTATCTACTATATTTAAAAATAAAAAAATAATACATAGCGTCAGGTTCTAAGCTTCTTCACAGTAAAAGCTCTTTGGAGCAAATCCAAAGCCACGGCGATTTGAAAAGGAGGTTTCAAGGATCCAACATGGCTCCCTTAAACTGCACTCCTCACACAAGTGACTTCACTATTGAAGTATGGAGGTCATACTTTTGGTTGAAAAAAATGACTGAATGTAGTTTTTTTCAACCACTTACCCAAACGGAGAGTAACAGTTTAGCACAGAAAACTCCAGTCCCATTTACTGCATTGTAGATGTGCTGCTGTACATTTACACCTTGCAAATGAGCAAGGCAGCGCTCTCTCTCTACACACACACACACACACACACACACACACACACACACACACACACACACACATACATGTCAACATTACCAAAAGGGGAACTCCAACCAAGCGGACTTCTGTCTCTGGTCATTAAAAATAGACAAAAATAGAATAGAACATTTACTTTTAAGGTTAAATGTTTCAGAAAGAAAGTTTTATTGTCTTTTATTTGTTTTTATTTTTCTTATGATGGTGTTTTATGTGTTGTTTTATGTTTTGTCTTTGTAATTTGACTCGATGACATTATGATTACATTTACCTAAATATCTATCTATCTATCTATCTATCTAAATGAGGGTCGCCCCTCAATGATCTCTTCAGCATGAATAAAGGTTGAATGAAAAAAAAATATTTTTATTTAATATTACTACAAATATACTTTCAATTTATTTACTTTTTAAAGTTGCCAAGAGGGGACTTGCATCCTTGAGCGATGTCGTCAACAACCACACACACACACACACAAACACACACACACACACACACACACACACACACACACACACACACACACACGCGCGCGCGTTTGTTTCACTATCTTTGTGGGGACCCGTCATTGACATAATGCATTCACTAGCCCCTTACCCTAACCTTAACCATCACAACTAAATGCCTAACCTTAACCCTTACCCTCACCCTAACCATAACCTAATTCTAACCCTAACCCTAATACCAAGTCTTAACCCTCAAACAGCCCTTTAACCTTGTGGGGTCCAGCATTTTGGCCCCACAAAGCTGTCCGGACCCCACAAGTATACTGGACTCCCGGTTTTTGGACCCCACGAATATAGTTAAACAAAAAACACACACACACACACACACACACACACACACACACACACACACACACACACACACACCCACGTGCACACACACACACACACACACACGCACACAATGTGCTAACCTTTCCTGAGTTAGAGGTACCCAGCATCACTGAAACAGTCCTGTGAATTATTTCAATTCAAAAAGTTACTCATGTCCAGATTTCATTAGCAGCACATTAGCTGCAGTTTTATGCTTTATGTTTATTACAGGCCTGACATGATCTATAAATAACAAGTTAAGCGGGTGCGGACACTGGGGACGGCTCTGTAATGCTAAAGGGATCTATCATTACAGCTGACAATTGCTAATAGCCAGCCCTCTGGGTCAATCACTACAAATTACAGTGGCTCAATTACATGCCATCATTTCTGGGCGTCCAGCATGCGACTGCTCCTGTATGGCAGGGGGCCCTGACATAACCACACAGAGAGGGTTTAAGAAGTGAGGCAAAACGTTGGGGGCGAGCACAATCTCACTCACATGTGTGATCAGTTCAAAACACTGCAAGAGAATGCTTTTGAAATAACACTTTAGGAGGAAAAAATCTAGCTGGGAAAGCAAGGAATGAATTTGTTTCAGTTTATACTGACAAACGCATCACTCCTTCCATTTTTGCTGTGTTGCTTCTTTTTTAGTCCACTTTTAACAACACAGTCAAAGTAGACATGGAGATGATGGCTGAACATTTCTACTAAACTTTCCATTTAGTCTAGGAGCACTACGAGCGCTATGCTGGTCGACGTAATGACGCCGCCGTTGATTACGGGAAGGTATTTACGTAGGTGGAGCGTTCAATGCAGTAGGTTGTGAGAAAGTGAAAATGGAACTGGTGAGCAGAAAAAGTGTTGTTTGGCAGTACTTTCAGTCAAAAGAAGGCCATTCAAGTCCAGCTACATGTTCAATTTGCAATGCCTATTTGTCTCGTGGTGGCGAGGACCCTAAACAATACACAACATCACCGCTGTTACAACATCTGGTATCAAACATCCGAAAGACTACGAGTTGTGCATGAAGGAATCTACAGACAGCAGCCAGAATGCAGCAACTTCAGGTACGGCAAAGGAAGGACAGTCACAGCTAAAAACTGGTGTTAATCAGACCATGAACTGAGGATGGGAGTAGGATTCGGTATTCGGCCGAACCCCAAAAAACTGGATTCGGTGCATCCCTAATTTCAAACCAGTTTAACATCTCCTGAGAACAGTGATGATTAACAATCTGCAGCTGCTGTTGTCGGAAAAACACAGACGGCGCGTTCAATGAAACTGGTAATTTACAGCTTTGTGGTGCATTCAAAGTTGTTGGTAAATGCCCCTTTCCCATCTGGTGGTTGTTTTTGTCATTCAACAGCTATTTAGTAGTGAAATAAGTTATTGACGATATGGCATTAGCAATAAACAAGCCATTCTTTAACATCGCCAACTGTTTAGTACCCTTCTTTGTTTAACTTTCTTAAAAAGTATCGGTTCAGGCACCGTTAAGGCACCAGTACCGTTTTAAAAGCACCGCTTTAGAACCGGTATCCAAACCAAACAATACCCAACCCTAATATTGACTCTAGATTCAAATGTGTGACTAGATTAAATATATAATAAACAAATACACATCTTAAAATCAAGTTTATAAAGTCATTTTCTTTGCATTCATTTGATTCCCAATCAAGATACACTGGTAAGAATTGCTTTCCATTGTTCTGAAATGCAAAATAATAGAATTTTAATCATGTGATAAAACATGCGATTAATCGCAATTAACTATAGAAATTCAACGATTAATCGCGATTAATAAAATGTAATCGTTTGACAGCCCTAGTTAGCTGCAACTAGGAAGAGCTGTTAGCAGATTACAGCCAGAAGATGATCTTTTTAATGCCTTTTCATGACTCCAACAGCCAATCACAAATCGTCTCTGTCAGGCAGAAACCTCGTAAACTCGTTTCTTTTTATAAATCAATTCTATTGGTCACCCTTTAAGTCTGTGGGTTTTACAAATATTTAAACAGTGACAAGGCAAGGTGAATAGCTCAATAACGTGTTTTCAAATTTTTTCTTTTTCTTTCATTTTCTGAGAAGCAACAGTTTTGGACATACAGTGACTTCCGCACGGTGACAGTCTGGTGTGTGTGTGGATGTGTTTTGTTTTATTTCTTCATTTTATTATGCCTGCCGTGTGTTTGGTGTGTTTTGGTTTTCTGTCTGTCTGTGTTCCTGTTTCCGCCTGCATGTTCCACAGTGTGTGGACATGCCCCCCCCCGCTGACTCTCCTCACACCTGGCACCAATCCCAATCAGCGCACCCGCTACTCATCCTGCTTCATTCAACTGCCTTCAAATACCAGCTTGACTTTCCTCTCCCTGCTGGATTGTTGCTTACTGCTGAGTATGTGTATTCATCAGCTTTTGAAATTCGTATTTAGTCTAGTTTCTTGTTTTTGTATTTACCTGTCTGCTCCGTTTCCTGACGTTACTTAATGGACGATCTCTGTCCTCGAAATAACCCACCTTCAGAATCCTCTGCTGCCAATAACCACGCCACACACTGGAACATCTATTCTGCCAGCCCAGCCATCTTCGGACCCAGCCATCTTACAACCACTGCCAGCCCACACTCACTGCTTCAAATACATAAGATTCTTTACCACCTTCTCCAGTCTGCGCCTGAGTTCTGTCCCCCATTCCTAAAAAGTTCACAATTGGCATATAGAGCTACGGTGGGCAGGGGTAATACAATAACCGCGTGAGTCATAAGTCATATGTAACTACAGTTACACATTCCAGTGGAATTTTACCTTTTACTGAAAAAAGAAAACTTGAAATAAACCTAATTGTCCTATTAACAAATTCCCTTCCTCACTAGCATTTTTTTTAAACTTGTTTTTATGTGCAATATTAGCTTAAATGTCTCATAGGATATTTTTACAATGTTCCATGAGATGAAATAATTGAAAGATAAACAACCAAATCCTCCATTCAGCAGCATTTGGCTATCAATTCATGGTAATTTCATGCCATGCTTATAATAAATGATACTTATCATTACATTCTGATACCATAAAGCAGCCAAATGTCATGGATTGGGATTGTCACATAAATCACTCTTCTATATTTTGACACATGATGTGTATAATGTGCAGATTATGTGCTTTCCATTTTAGCTGCCTCTGTGTCTCTGCCATCCGACTGAACAAACACCTTTTAATAAAGTCACAATCACAAAGCAAAGAGGGCCAAATCTCCTCCTACACACACACACACACACACATACATACATATACACACATATATATATATATATATATATATATATATATATATATATATATATATATATATATATAAACATTATTAAATACAAAGCCACACATGTACACACACACAGTCACCCGTGCTATTGTCAGTGAAGCATATATATAGTAGTCACATATAGAGTTAGCTCATGTGGGAAGATGAGTAAACACTGGACCAACAAACAGACATGCACACCTTTCACACACGTACACACGGTAACGAAAGGCTTGCATTGATGTGATAAGCGCTGTATAGCTAAAAAAATGTGGCCAAGAATCAGCACCTTCGAACAGATTCACCTCTCTGCCTCCTGCCAAAGACCTGCGCTAAAAATGACTCACAAACACTAGGGAAGGTTGAACCGCTGTGAAGGCTGACATCAGAGCCAAAGGGGCCAGCGTTTAACATAGTACGTAAGTATGGCAAACTTGACTGTCACCCGCCTCATGACTTTGTATGTAATGGCGCTGCACAATTCACACAGGCTTTTAACCAAGGCTTTTAACCGCTTCATGACACTAGTACTTGCGCACCGTGCTGCGAATAGATCAGGCCCAGCTTACATCTAGGCAGTGTTGGGCAACTTACTCAGGAAGTGTAATATGTTACTCTTTACTTATTAGTCCTTAAAAAAGTTATATTACTTTACTTATTACTTAGTATCAAAAGTACTTAGTTAGGCTATTTGAAAAGACACCACTGTTTCATGCCCCAGAAATGCTTGTTACTAACTTAGCTCTGGGGAGCTTATTCCCCGGAGTCCTTATGTGTTTTCGCCCAGCAGTTTTCCTTGGATTAGGGTGGCACTTAAATCATGGCTGCAGCTGTCGCCGTGGTGCTGCTCCGCGCCCTGCTATGCCTTGCTTCGCTCTGCTTCGCTCTGCAGTGCCCTGCTATGCCCTGCTACGTCCTGCTATGCCCTGCTACGCCCTGCTACGTCCTGCAGTGCCCTGCTACGTCCTGCAGTGCCCTGCTACGTCCTGCTATGCCCTGCTACGCCCTGCTACGTCCTGCAGTGCCCTGCTACGTCCTGCTACGCCCTGCTACGTCCCGCAGTGCCCTGCTACGTCCTGCTATGCCCTGCTACGCCCTGCTACGTCCTGCTGTGCCCTGCTACACCCTGCTACGTCCTGCAGTGCCCTGCTACGCCCTGCTACGTCCTGCTACGCCCTATTACGTCCTGCAGTGCCCTGCTACGTCCTGCTACACCCTGCTACGTCCTGCAGTGCCCTGCTACGCCATGAACTACTACAACTACTATTTCTAGTCATAGTTCCATTATCTTTATTGTGACAAATATTGCTACTGTTCATCACACCCCCAACCGGCACCGTCAGACACCGCCTACCAAGAGCCTGGGTCTGTCCGAGGTTTCTGCCTAAAAGGACATTTTTCCTCGCCACTGTCGCACTAAATGCTTGCTCTTGCGAGAATTAAAGGAATTGTTGGGTCTTGGCAAATTATGTGTGGTCTAGACCTACTCCATCTGTAAAGTGTCTTGAGATAACTCTTGTTAGGATTTGATACTATTAATAAAATTGAATTGGAAAAAAAAATTTCTAACCTTTTGCTAGGTTTGAGAGGAGAATTCAATCCATTAGTAAAAAGACAGTGACAGCTTATTTAACATTATGTACAGTCGATCAAAGCATTACACACAACACACATAGCATTATTAACAGCCTCCCATATTTGCTCAACATACAGAACACATAATGAACTTCATGTTTATAATTTGTATAAGTTGTTTTCAATGTCTCTAATAATATCCCAGCAATTATACAGAGCAGAAATGGGGTTTGGACGTGTTTGTCGTTCTCTCATTTCAAGCACCAAAACGTATTCGTCCACATGAGTGAAGGTTGGTTTTCAGAAGAGATTTGAAGAATTTCAAAAAGTGCACTTCAACAATTTAGCTTTAGGCCCAAATTATCTTTTCAGACATTGCTCTAGGACCGATTCGGGCCTCACTATACAGAAAGCAGAAAGTTTGTTCCGAAAACATTTTGATATGAGACACATGGGCATCAATTCTATGAGAATACTCTTAAAAAGGTTAATTTAAGAAGATACAGTATGTATGAAAATGCCCTTAGACCTCAGAGGGTTGAGGCATTTCAGATGAAATATATATGGACATTTACCATGTCTAAGCATATTATAATACCACCAAAGCAGCATTGGTGTATGGTGTTTCTCCACTGCATCTACCATTACAATTACATGGTCTAGTATTGCATTATCTGTTGATTGTTGTGAATAAGGTGGGATGAGATGTTGCTCTGTTACTTCCAACACTACCTGCTAAATTGCTCGTGAGAGTATCAATAAAACTGAACTGACTCAAATTGTATTGTATTTGGTAGTATGGGATAATAGCTTTACTGGCGAGCAGAGAATTCTCTCAACAACAACAAGCACCTCACTTCATTCCACTCCAGTCTTTGCAGTGATTGTCTGAGGTATCCACCGGGGAATACAGGGCTCCTCTTTCATATACTTCTCAATATTTCACACTAACGTCCATATGCCTCAGTTTAACGAGATCTTCCCTCTCGCTTTGATAGAAAAAAAGGCAAAGTTGATGTAATTAAATATGCATTAAGGCATGGTTGAATTTGTCGCTGATTAAAAGCGCAACCGAGTTTTGTTTTTCCCTGTAAAATAATTTCATTTCTTTTTTGGAAAGTTTTAGAGTCACTTTCTTCCCAGCCTGTAGAAGTGTGTCAGTGCTTCTGATGGGCTTTATGCACATGTATGAGCATACACACGAACACCAAACTAAGTGGTCGGCAATAACCCTTTTCATACAGGCGATGAAGGTGTTACCTTGATTTAACCAACCTATGTTAAAGGGTAACTACCGTTCTTTTCAACCTAGACCCTATTTTCATATGTTTTTGTGTGTAAGTGACTGATAGGAACCAGTATAAAGCGTGAACGCTGTAACCGACAACCACAGACCAGGCTGCAATGTAACCCTATGGGGCAAATGTCCAGCGTCAGTTTGGTGCACTACAAGTGCTTTTTTTGCCACTAAAAGGCTTAAATTATTATTGTAGGTGCCTGACAACATTATGTTAAGGATCCCTACAGAGATAAGGCTTTTTAAAATCTCTGAGATCTTTCTGTTTAACCATAAACCGCTCTGCGTTCGCTAGTGCTAAACCCACCAGACTCCATTTAAAAAAGCAATACTTTTAGCGTGTATAGAGCCAACATATTTTCACACGTAAATCGGTAAACTATGTGTCTATTTCAACAAAAACTAGAGTTGTGATGGTTGGAAAAGTGGAAAGACGACCCAAAAAGGCTTTTTATGGTTTTGTTTTGTTTTTGTCAACTTTGAATGAAGTATATTTTATGATGCTCAAATTACTATTTATTTACATAGAGTCTGGTGGGTTTAGCGAACACAATTTTGCGGATGTTTTTATGTTTAAAAAAAAGGATCTTACTCTTTAACAGAAAGGCCGACCTCTTTAGAAATCCTTTCCATAATGTTGTCAGATACTTAGAATATTAATCTCAGCCTGTCATTGGCAAAACGAGCACTTTTGTGAAGGTAAATACATGTCATGAACGGGTTCGTACGATATTTACGACACTAGTCCCCAACAAATGCACTTATTCCTCCTGTTTGTCCAGCTGTTTAAATGATTTACCTTTTTTTTTTTCAAAGTTAAACTATACATTTGTGTTTTGTGGAACCAATGGGCCTGAGTCTGAATGCCACAGCCAGAGTAGGGCAGTCTGAAAGTATTGGTCTTTTATGGATAATATATGGAAATTACTTTAAATGTCCGTCTACTAAGTAGCCCCTTTACTGTTGCAGGTGGTCCAGTGGCGCTTAATGTAACAATTGTATATACTGCTGGGTAGTTTAATACATAACAGTCCATCATATCTTTTTAACTCATCACATATACTTTAAAACAATATTTACATCTGAGTAGTGGAGTACAAGGATCAATTAAAAATAAAATGGAAACATTTAAGCACCTCAAAACTGCACTTATGTACAGTACTTGAGCGAATGTACTCAGTTATATTCCACCACTGTCAATGATTTGTTATATAACACTGACAGAGGCCATTCCGTCTATATGTGCTTGAGTACTTTAACGCCACCTACACATGATCCGCGGAAAAATCGCGAACTGAGAGCTGAGAGGCAAAGCTCAACAAACAAACAGTGTTCCAGCCAATAGCCGACAAGAAGGAGTTGGTTGAGCCATCACTGCAACAGCGTTAGCATGTATGCTACTTCAACAATGTACGTTCCTTTAGCGCTTTAAGTAAACGTGCTTGGTCGCGACTATTGCCGTCCCTTTAGCGCCGTCCCTTTAGTGCTTTAAGTAAACGCGCTTGGTCGGGACTATTGCCGTCCCTTTAGCGTAATAAGTAAACGCACTTGGTCAGGACTATTGCCGTCCCTTTTGACGCAGTTATGTTAAGGAAGAGGTCGTGGTTGGGCTTACGGTTGCGTGACACGCGGGAACTACGGGACGGTTGTGTGAAGAATGGGACGTTTTGTTCGACAATACTTCGAACGTCAACAAGAAGTAACGTCACCCAACATCGCTTAGAGCACAAGGAAAACAATGGAATGGCAAGCACTGATGTATGCGTGTAATGGCGTCCTGAGCTGAGAATGATGTCACACTCCCTCTGTGTGTTGCAATGAGCTTCTGTGTTCTTTGTTTTGATAGCTGGCTGCACGTGCATGTGAGTGCGTGTGAGTGCATGTGAATGCCTTGTGCGGTGGTATCAGATGCCGAAGGGATGTGACAAAAGCGTCAGTATTTGACGAGTTGGGGGAACATTCTATGAGAGCCGTGTGGAGGCAATCCCAGTCCACTTTGTTTAGTACAGCACCTTCAAATATTAGAAGTACATTTTGATTTTAATGCAGGACTTTTACTTGTAATAAAGCATTTTTACATTGTAGTAGCACTACTCTCAATTAAATAATGTATGTGAGTAGTTTTTCCACCACTACTCGGCAATGACAAAATGGTAGGAAGGTTTGAAGTATAATAGCCCTCATCACTGAGTGAGGACAAGGAATGTTACTCTAGAAACTGCTTTGCAATTTGCTACCATTTATAGGATGCTCAGTAAGAGTCTTGTCACCTAACTCTAAATCTTCTCCTAAGCAGTCATGTATCATTTTATATGCTGTAACATGGATTTATCCCTCATGAAATGATTTCTGAGCCTTTACAGTAAAGTTCCTGTGAATTCTTTTTTTTTCTTTTTTTTTATGTCAATTTATCCTATCTACTCCTCTAAAACGCACTCCACTTTAACTGCTGGAGAATAGTATTGTTTTGCCTCTTCTAAGACATTTTTCTAAATTGGGTAGAAGCCATTAAGGGGGGAAAAAAGCACCAATCAGCCTTTCCAGTCATTCGTCTTTATCAAGCACAAGGGAGCTCAAACAAAACCTACTCAGGTTGTAAATGGTCGAAATGTCAATTAGAAAAGAGAAGAAAAAAATCATCGTTAGGTTTATTGCTCAAATTAACAATTCCTCTTAACAATTTTCATCATCGTTGGTGTTCGCCGTTAAAAGGGAGCAGCTTTTTTTTTTTCCTTTTTCTTTTCTCTTTCAGTCTTAGTAGTCAGACACATCTCCCTTTGGACTCTGACGGAGTGATTTTGGAGGTATTATATTCATGAGGGGTTCCAGTAATTGGATTAAATTGGTTCCAGAATGTAGCAATTTATATTATAATATCCCATTACTTCTAATACTGTTCTTAATTAATTAGCCTGATTTTTTTTAATTTTTTTTTTGGTCCGTGTTCCTGATAAGTTAAGTTGGCTCAGGAGGAGATCTGTCCCGCGGTGACATCTCTTCGAGCTACATCAGTCACACACACCTGGACACAACACAAGAGGTCGAGGAAAATCGCTGCTGAGCAACTGACCTTCGTCTTAATTGAAACGGATGAAGAGGAGGAGGAGGATTTGAATGCAGATTTAGATGCATACCCACCTGAGACGAGCAGGAGTTAACTGACTTATATCCTACAAAAAACATGCGTGGGTGCGTGTGTGTGTGTGCGTGTGTGTGTGTGTGTGGTTACACCGACAGGCGCCAACTGAGTAAAGTTCAATATCATCACCTGTCACTCTAGCAGCCTTTGTCTGATTTAGCTTTAATATGAGAAAGTAATTCTCCTTTTAATATAACAAATTAATATCATTTTCAAACCATTTCCATATGCAAATATGATTTAATCAAGTAAATGAAACTCTCAAATGCAATGCCTGAGGGCTAAAAGTGAGCAGTGTGTGTGTGTGTGTGTGTGTGCGAGTGAGACTGCGTGTGTGTGTGTGTGTGTGTGTGAGGGGGGAACGACATGCAGAAAAGGAACCGCAGGGTGTAGTCAAACCTGCAGCTGCTGCGTCAAGGAGCGAACCTCTATATATGGGCGCCTGCTCTACCAGGTGAGCTACCCAGGCGCCCAAACATGCTCTGCTTTATTGGCATTTCTTTAAACCAATCACAATCGTCATGGACGGTGCTAAGCGCCGGACGGAGCCACGGTGCCGCTGCAAGAATAGCCTCTGGAAGGAACTTGTTTTGGTGGAACATGTGTACGTTCAAAGGTTGTTTTAGAAAACTCAGAATGGACAGATAGTCTAGCTAGCTGTCTGGATTTACCCTGCATAAATCTACCGGAGTTTAGAATGGCAACACAAAGAAAGAGGAAGGTGACGAACATCCGGCCAAAAATTAGGGACATGAACAATCCTAGAAATTAAATGTTGTCAATATAGACAATAAAAACTCCACCAATTCCTAATAAAAATATCTGGCTGTTTAGCTACTAAGTGCTCCACTATGTTCACCAACTAACGTTGCTACCTTTTGGTGCTGGGTGGATTTATCAGATCTCCGGCTTCGTCCAGACTATAATATCTCAACTTTTGGATGGACTGCCATCGCATTTTGTGGCGCAAACCCAGACTATGTATCATCCTGATGTTGGTGGTCACAACTTTTCCTCTAGCATCACAATGATTTGACATTTGTGAATATTATTTAAATGTCTTAACTATTTGATGGATTGCTAAGAATTTTGCTACACACATGTATGTCCCACTCAGGGTGTTTCCTAACTTTTCATTTAGCACCATTGTCAAGTCACAATTACAATTTTACAACTTTGATTTATGATCAAATACATACAAAACGTATGACATTCCCATCAGCCTCAGCTGTACTTTGACTTTTGTGCCAATTAGCAAATGTTAGCATGCTAATGAACATGGCAAACGTTATAAGCCTACCTAACATCAGCATGTTAGCAAGCAGACGAAAGCATTTAGCTTAAAGCACCGCTATGCCTAAGTATAACCTTACAGAGCCGCTACGATGCCTGTAGACTCTTAATCTTTTTTACTAAAAACATGTTTCTGTAGCTGGAAATGGGGTCGAAGAAAGCGGAATTTGTGCGCTGGAAAACCAAAACAATGAGCTAACAGTGGCTAAAAAGTTCTGCAGAGCGGAGAGAAACTGCAGAGTTGGATGATTCTGTGGGTTCGTCACTACAGCGAATCAGGAACATAGAACAATAATACTTTTGCCTGCAATTGGTGCTTTCTTTAGTCACGTCTTCATTCTGATAAGTTCCCCAAGCTCTAAAGTTTTTTGTTTGAAGCCACTCAGTAATGCTTACACAATTCAACGGCCAGTCACCTTCTTGACATACTTCTATGTCCTGATAATGGAAGTAGAGAAGTGATTATCAATGGATTTCGAAGTGTGTGATGACCATTTATTTAGGGGATATTGTCCCCCTTGTCACAGAGTTGTTGTCCAGCGATAGGTTTCTATCCTTTGATCTGATAGTGTATTACTGGCTAACAGCTTTACATTTAATCTCTTCCCTTGGCCTGCAGCAATGGACTCAGACACAGTCATATTTTTCTCCAGAGCTTGTCATACCTCGCTATGAATAATTTGGAGCTATTCTTGGGGCCAGTGCTATCGCTCTTCAACCAGATACAGCAGTGTGAGACACACAATCATCCGCTTTCGCAGCTCCCATTTTGCAGCGGCCATTTTGAATTTGTCTTGATCCACTTGGAACTGTAAAATGGTGCAAATGAGATTGAGACAACTGTGTGACCTTGGTGACAAGTGGTGGTGTCACAGAGCCAGATGCACTGTAAGACATTTCATGGTAGTTTAACTTGGAAATGCAAGTTCACCTGCTGCCTTGAAAATCGTTCACTCAACTTGAAGACTGCCTTTGTTTCAACTTAGAAATTAAAGTTAATGAGGTTGATGTAACTACAGTGTTCTAGTTTTGTTAAAGTTGTTCTTTTAGTTGATTTAACTTTTTATTGCTTGGTTTAACTTCATACTTTAAGTTAAAACAAATCATTTATTTTCTTTAATAATGCAAGAAACCTACCTTGCCTAGTATAACAGACATACTTTTCTGCTTTATTACAACTCACAGTTTTAAGTTAAAACAATATAACCACATTTATAGCAGAGATAGCATTGGTGCTTGGGTGCGGCCGCCCCAGGGCCCTGTGCGGAATAGGGGCCCCTCTAAAGCCGCTGATCTTGCATCACTTGACATAAAAGGCCTGCTAGTGAAGTGACACGCTGCAGATTAATGGCTGAAGGAAGCCTATTACTGCTAAGTCTAATGCTGCAATACTCCAGCTCTTCTTATCAAACTTAACAGTCACTTAACTCATGGTTACAAATGTAAACCAGCACAACAATGACAATTACCAGGCAACAAAACACTACATTCTAAGCAGACACGTTTAATAAACGGAATTCATAAAGTTACATTTGTATTTCGAACAAACTGCAAACTTTTCAGCAAATTTTAACACAACTCTATTTACCGCCTTGCATCATGGGAATTGACCAGCCAATAAAACAATTGCACCTGACTGCAGTACGCAGATCCGGGTTGGGCTAAATGTGGGCAGAGCTAAACGTTTGACTTTTGAAAAGTACTTTCCATTTCAATTTGAGAAGAGTGAAATGCCAAATTCACAATTCACAAGCCGTTGATAGGTACTCCCTCCGCCGGTGCTTTCTTGTTTGCCACAACACGTGTTATATTTTAGTTGAAATTTGAATAGGCTACATCACTTATCTGCGGTGTATGATTAATTTATTGTGTCCATGCTTTAACTTTGCCGTGAAAGAAGACAGGTTATTTTAAACTCGAAAGCCAACTCTTTTTTGTTGCAACACACACACCTGCTTTTTTTCAACTTAACTTACATACCCAAGTTCAATCAACACATACATATATGATAAAAAATTTAAATAGTCGACCCAATAAATACATGCAAGTTTAACTTTCAAAAACTCATAAAGCTGAGTTCAAAATCCACAAATTGTATAAGCTCGTTCAGTTAAAAATAAGAAATAAGTGGACATAACTAAATGGGTCTGTAATGTTTTACAGTGTGGGAGTATTTGTCCAAACAGTATGATCACTACTAATTTCCCAAATCTTTTTCAGTTATCACTCAGTGAAACATATGACATACTGATGATTTTAGTTTACTAATGTTCTGTAAAATGTGTGATGTTTTGGTAAACCATGTCAGATTAAATAAATTAAAGACAAAACAGCATACTAATCAGCAGTTTGGTTGTTTACTTGGAAGTATCCATCTTATCTTCGTATTACTCACACATCTCAAAGCGCCCTGCAAATTGTCCTTTGTATAGCTGTAAAAAATATCATTCTTAAGAGGATTCTTATCTTCAAATTTGCTTTGATTTTAGAACACAGCAATTTAGCTCAGTGAAGGCAAGCAAATGACGTTGCCCTGCGTGATTTTTCATTGTAAATCCATACCAAATATTCACGTAAGCTTGCATTATGTTCATTGTGAACACAGTAATTACCAGCTGCTGCATCATCTCTCAATTGATCAATGCTCTAGTAAAAGTAAGGGAGAAACACATGGTACCCTGTCACTGGTATTTGGCACCATTAGCAAGCTAGGTGGAATGAAATGTTAACTTAAGATCAATGTAACATTTAAATTCATAAATACAGTATTTAACCATTTGCACCACATGTGTGTTAATGAATGTAAAATCCTGCACTGGTTTTACATGTCAATGTACTGTATAATGTCTTCTGTGGCTCTGAAGGGAACTTTGTCAAGTCCAACCCGTTCTCACTTC
This sequence comes from Zingel zingel, assembly GCA_023566125.1. Classification (NCBI taxonomy): domain Eukaryota; kingdom Metazoa; phylum Chordata; class Actinopteri; order Perciformes; family Percidae; genus Zingel; species Zingel zingel. The sequence goes on along the minus strand of CM042326.1, from coordinate 4,486,495 downwards.
CTGTCATAGTTGCAATTTTCTGTTATAGTTTTCCTGTTGTATTGTGTTTATTTATTCCCCGTTTCCTTGTTGTTTACTGTCTCTTGTGTTCTCTGTTGCGTTTTACTCTTTTTCATCCTTGTGTATGTTTTATGCTTCAGTTTCCTGTTTTATTTTGTAGTCTTTTTTCTCCCTTCTTCTTTTACTTCCTGCCTTGTGTTTTCCCGCCTTTATGAATGTATGCCCTACCCTGATGTGTTTCACCTGTTCCTGAGCCCTTGTGTCACCTGTGCCTTGTTTCACCCTCGTTACCTTGTGTATTTAGTCTCGGTGTTGGCTTTGTCTTTTGTCAGATCATTGTGTGTTTAAGTCTACCCTATTGTCTCTGTGTGCCAGTTTATTTTTGGATGCCTGGTGTTTTGGTTTTTGGTACCATTTTTGTCTGCTTTCTTCAGGACTCCTTTTGTTGTATCATTTTTTATTTTATTAAATCCTCAAGCTCACCATTGCCCTGTTGTCTATGCATTTTTGGGTCCGCCATTTCCCTAATCGTAACACTCCCAACTTGTCAACATACTGACGCTTGGTCAGTGGCCTTTAGCATCATATACCAATGCACAAGGCACCCTTTAGTGTCAGTATGGGACGCACTGGGCAGAGCGGCAGCTCGACCGTGGCACTGTAAGATGACGTAGTATGAAGAGGGACAATGATAGGGAGAAGTATTAATAATAATAAAATAAATACAAACTTTTATTTATACAACGCCTTTCACGAAACCCAAGGACACTTTACAGAATTACGGGGGAAACAGAGCTAGGGGAGGTTGTAGGCTGTGGTGAACAGGTGGTGTTTGAGGAGTTTTTTTAAACAGTTCCAGGGATGTAGCATTGTGGATATCTGCAGGGAGGGTGTTCCAGAGGGACGGGGCTGTGACGCTAAAGGCTCTGTCTAAGAAGGTACAGAGTCTGGTGTGGGGAATGGAGAGCAGGCCAGCGTCTGAGGACCACAGGTTTCAGGTGTATGGATGGAGGAGGTTGGAGAGGTACTGTGGGGCCAGGGCATGGGATGGTTTAAAGACCGAAAATCCGCGTAAGGAGGTTGCTTGGGGTGGTGGATCGGTCAAACAACACAGCACTTTCACCCAGGAGACCAGGGTTTATGTTCCATTCTTGTACTGTGTCACTTAAACGTAATTTCTTTTTTAACCACACCCACGATCTTTTCCTAACCCTAATTAAGTGGTTTTACCCTGCACGTTGAAAAATGACCCGGAATCAGTCCTGACCCAGAGCGTTAAAACATGATGCAAAGGGGTGCAGATTAGTTGGCAGTGAGAATGTATTGTCAAATCTGAAAAAAGTAACCCAGATGATGTCATAGTTTACTTTCATCATTGTCTTGGCTTGGGTAAAAGTTACTACAAAAAAGCTTTGTAAAAAAAGCTTGTAAAAAGTTTGTAAAGCCTGCTTTACAAACTGGGGCCGTGGGAATTCAGGGAAGCAGGGTCTAATGAATAAATGCTTTTGAGTTGCATTATGGGAAATGAATGATCCAGTACTAAAGCCTAAAAGTTAGAATATCTCAGCCTCTGCGCCTTAAATTTTGACCATTCTTTGTCTCTTTTTGGGTCCCTCAACTTTATGAAAGTCCAACACTAAATTAATGGACTGAGCTTCTAAATATGAAAATATAGACCTATGTGTAGGTTATAGCTATGTGATCCTTCTCTGTAATCCCAAAATGAAAAGACTCTTTAAGGGTTATATTTTAAGAGGGACAGTACAATGGACAGCAGACACAGTACGGGTCTGCTTTTATTACAATATGTGTGTCCATAAGCAGAGATGTACGCACAAGTATTGTCACCCCGTAAGGTCTACACAGCCATACATTTTGGACTGAACATAGACGTCCACACAGGTCCACACTGACCCTCGTGGCATTGGACATCTCATCACATCTTGACTATGACAGAAAAGTATAAACTCAGCTTAATTTATTGGATTATACATATGTCTGTCTTTGCCTTTGTACTTTGAATGTTGCAAATGCATCCTTCTAATTTCCCCTCATAGTGTTTGCAAGGTGCTGTCATCAGTGTACACTATCAGTTGTCTGTAAAAGCTCTGCAAAGACCACAGCGACCGAAGCATAGTATTTGTTATTAGAAAGTGGCTTAATAAAAATGCCATGTTGTTCAAATTGAGCTAAATTGGTACTACATCATATTAACTACTTTGGTGTAGTGACTCTTTTAATTTGTCTGGTTCCAGCATGTGAACCAGGGCCATGCTCGGCTTTGTCTTGGGTGCCAAAGTGTCCATTTCAAATGGCAAATCAAAATGTTTGGTTTTCCCCTAACACTGCCTGTGTCTTATCATCTGGCCAAAGAAAGAATACCTCCAAAGTGCACGACTTAAGACCGAAACAAGAGAGAGATTACTGGTGTGCCCTGTCTGCCATGGGGCTTGCATTGGCTCACTCTGCTCTACTGACCTATCTGCAGTGAAATGAAAGAAAACGGATGCTTTTCACCTTTTAAGCACCCATCACCCCTTTTCTGAAAGTGTATAGGCACTTATAAAAGTTGTAAGTAGAGGCATTTGAGAGCCATCACTGTAGGAAATCCTGGAATGTCTTGTGTACAGCAGCAATAAAACAGGTTAAGGCTACAGAACCAAGTTCTGCTATAGAACATCTTTTAAGGAGTGAAGGTGCAGCTGTTTACCTAGGCCAGGGGTAATTTAGCAGGGATATTTTTTTTTTAACATTTTAGTTTTCAGGTATCATTGTTGTAGGCCTAAAGTGATTCTTACATTCTCCATTTAGGCTACATAACATTTCAGTCAACCGCTGCCCGGGCCATCCTGCCTTATCCTCTACATTTTGCCGAACTGCAATAGCGGTCTTGAGTTTACATAGACTCGCTATGGATTCCAAATCTGAAAAAAAAGTAATATTGAAAGACATTTCCAGAAGAAACACACTGCCTTTGCTAAAAAGGTATCCGTCTGGGGATGAGAGAAGGAGAGCAAATGTACTTTTAAGAATGAGATCAAATGGTCAAAAGACAGGGCCATACAAATATCACCATATTAATAAATGCTCATTTAGACCTATTAGTAATGTTGATATGCTCATTTAGACTTAATAGTCTGTTACCTTTATCACAAGGCTCATATGTTTTGCAGCTCCAGGCAGATTTTTTTTATTTATTTTTATGGCCAAAATGTCTTTTTTGATAGCAAAACTTGCTGACCCCTGGCCTATGCAGATGTATTTTGTATTTTGACATTTTTTTCAAGGTCCAAATGGAACATTCATACTGCGATACATGATACAGTCCAAGCGAGAAAGAATTAGATTCAGAGATCCACACAAAAAGTGATCAGAAAGAAACAGAGGAAAGCAGGGAAACAGATTTTAAGAACAACAACATCATGCAGCCCGTTTATTGGCCACCTTGTAAGTGAAGAGGCCAACAAACAGAAGAAAAAATCAACCTCAGCTACACATGACTGTTTGAACCGCCTGGCGTTGCCTAGGAGAAGCTTATCTATTGTCACTGCGATGAGCAGCAGGAATGTAATTCGACATTACACGAGGTCGGACACTGGCGGCATACTGGTGTGACACATCCGTGACATGCTTTGAATTAACATGCAACGGTGTCAATTAAAAGCATGAAATGCACTTAGGGGGAAGCTCAAATGTTTTTTCCTGCGCCCCGAGACAGCTTGAGACAAAGTGACTGGGGACACACTACGGCTTTCTATCACACTGTTTACATGAAGTGTGTGTGCCGAAGTGACAACTAGCGCCTCGCCCACAATCTTGGTGGGTGATTATCGAGTCGGACAGCGGCTCACACAATCTGTGACCTCATCCTATATAATGTAACGGAAGTGAGGCTGTGATGGAAAAAATGCATCTCTACCTTTTGTGTCTCACACGAAAAGCAGCTGCACCTCTGGTCTGATTACAGCCACCTACTACTTTCCCTGCTGAGAGTGGAGATACTTTGAAGTGACAGACAAGAGCCTGCACATTTGCTCTGCCTTGTCACCAATATTTCACCGGCGCCGTTTGAGTCAAGGATTTGCTCTTTCATCACACTAAACAGCGGTGGTGTTTGTACAATGATATTCTATTTCTTTCCCCCGCATTCCATTGTTGTTGCCTCGCTGCATATCAGCTCACAACTGGGACTCACATGAGTGTGGAATTGTGTCTTGGCTTGAAAAAAAAAATTGAAGGTACTTCAAGGGATGGGTACTGACAGACGGACAAGGATACGACGTGTGTGTGTGTGTGTGTGTGTGTGTGTGTGTGTGTGTGTGTGTGTGTGTGTGTGTACGTGTGTTCACCCCTACGCTACAGTCTCACACCATCTCAACTTCTGCGGCTCATCGTCGGTGGTGTAATAACAATATCACTCATCTCATATCCTCGGCTTACTTTGCTTCCCCCGCCGCATCCCCACCGCCCCCTCACTCCACATTTATCATATTCATTTGATATTCAGAAATAAATGTAGCAGAAAGAGAATAATGCACCTCCTGTACGCAGCGTTCATTACAGATACATTTACATGGGGCTTTGCCTTCACGGTTTCAAATGGAGCACTGTTCGCTGGTGTTCCTCACATTTGTTGAGAAAGGGAGGGGAGGGGATGGGGGGGGTAGTCCTCTTCACATTAGCGCTATCAGTGAGCGATGATAAATGGGTCAATCTATCCATCTCTGCTGTCACATTCATAAAAGAAAATTTGGCCTTCGTCAAGGGAATCAAGCGCGGCGCCGTAATATCCGCAACACATATCCATCAAGTCTAACTTGAGACATATCGAAAACGCTATAGCGAATATACCTGAGTGAATAATATTTCATCCATGATAATGCAGCGAAATACCCCGCTGCAAAAAAAAAAAAAGAAATCTGCATTTCTCCGTCTCAGCCGCAGAGGACGGCGGAGGAGGTGGGCCACTGATCATATTCAATCTGGAGGCGATCATGTAAATAGCCCTCCATCTTGGGAAGGCGATATGCAAAGCAGCCCGTCTCCCCTGTGTCAGGATCAGATTAATGGAAACCTAAAAGTGGGAATTACGGCCCTTATCCGGCGTGGCGTTCCTGGGAGGGGCTGGGATACGGGCCCTGGGGGAATCTGCCTGGTTCAAAGCCCATTCCTCTGGTTAAGGAACACGCTAAGATCCATGCACCAAGGTGAAGGGTAATTTCCTTTGATATTCAGCAATGTATTACTGTATGTAGTGTGCAAGCTGCATGCCCCAATGGCTCTGAGTGAATGTGTGTGTGTGTGTGTGTGTGTGTGTGTGTGTGTGTGTGTGTGTGTGTGTGTGTGTGTGTGTGTGTGTGTGTGTGTGTGTGTGTGGGTGTGTGTGTGTGTGTGTGTAAAACATACAAATGTATGTGCACACAAGCAGCCCAAAGAAGAAGTTGTAGCGGTGAACAACATTATAAAGTGGACGTATAGCGCTGCATGGATGATCATGATCTTATGGTAAACCCGGCAGATCTGTGCCAAGATTGTTCGCCTCGCCGGCCAAAAGAAAAACAACCAACCTCTAATGTATGACTGCATGACTGTAGGATGGAGGACAGAGCCCAGCCAAGTGGGATTTAATGCTAGTTAGCCTGTTAGCCTTGGCCCACTTAAAAGTGCAACAAAAACAGTACCACTGAAAGCATTAATTAGCACCACATATAACCCATGAGTGCATCGTATCTGCGCACCAATACAAAACCACAGACATTGTAACCTACGGCTGTGAATTCCCCTCACACATGTTCTGACAGATCACCAGAGAAGAAACAACAATCATGCATATATATATATATATATATATATATATATATATATATATATATATATATATATATTCGTACAGCATGTGTCATTCAGAAGCCAAACAAAAACAACATACGAGTGATCTCGGCATAACCAATATCAAAGGCCAGCTTTTCATCCGGCTTGATCCTCGGGGTTGGAGGCTTTGTGTGGATATGACAAGAAGCCCGGAATCTATTACCTGGAGCTCTGCGTGTGTGTCTTATTGAGGCTGGCCACAGTGTGAGGCTCTGCAATATGCACCGCCACCTGACTTGAAGGCGCTTGCCGAGGATTGGTTATTTATATATATATATATATATATGGAACGAAAGCACTCACGCACACGCAAATCACTCGCAGACATATGCACAAACAAAGCTCACAAACACGCTTCATACTCCGGTAAACTCCGCCGGCTTATATAGTTGGATTTCATTAGAGTGTGGATGAAGTATTACAAGAGGCTATTCACATAACTCTGTCTACTGTCATACAGGCCTATGTCTTTTTTTCCTCTTCTGTCCAGTCTTTCACTCGTGCCACCTCACTCTCCTCTCTCTCTCTCTCCAGATTTCTCCAACCCCTGCTCTCTCTCTCTCTCTCTCTCTCTCTCTCTCTCTCTCTCTCTCTCTCTCTCTCTCTCTCTCTCTCTCTCTGCCATCCCGCTGTCTGCCTCTTTACTATTCATTGAGATCCAATCGAGTGTTTGGCACTCTTCCAGCTCTTCCACCCCTCTTTCTTACCTCCCTCCCCTCCCTTGCTTAAATTTGAATAATACATGACCTGGCCTAGCGGTGACATCACCAGCGTGCACACACACACACACACACACACACACACACACACACACACACACACACACACACACACACATATAATGTATATAACTGTACATACATATATAAACAATCTGAATGGCAAACTAGAGGATGCATCTTCTTCTATATACACTCTGGAAGCACAGCTGCTCACAATCTATATTGTCAACAATTTATCAACCCTGGGCCAAGCAGCGCGGCCCGTGTGTTTCAGAGCATACTCCCGGTGCATTTTCCAGTATGAGCACCCTTGCATGGGTATTTTTTATTTTATTTTTGATATAAAAGCTTGAACTGTGTGTTTGCGCACCTGTGTGTCTATCTGCATATGTGTTTGTGTGATGCAGTCAGAGCATCTGGCTCCTCTCTGCTCCCCAACATTAGCGCAGACAAGAGAATCAGTGGACTATTGAATGCAATTACAGTGTGCGGGCCAGACAATAAAGATTGATAGTGCCTTCACCTTTTATCACACACCAAACATACCAGAGGTTAAAGCCTGCAAGCCTTGGGCTGCCGGCATTCTAATAATGATTGAAAATATGCCACCAGAGTGAGGAGGTATACTTATGAAAGAAATACAGGAATGCATTAAACAAAAATGGAAGTTTTTTTTCTTTCCTCACCTGGTTGGGTGATGCTCAGGGTTGTGTTTAATTCTGTGTACATTTATTTGTCATTGACCTTTTTTTCCCTATTTTTCCCACTTTGACAGACAAAACACAAAAATAAGTGGTAGCAAGAGCGCGGCTCGGCAGCAGAAAAGAAAAAAACAGGTTGATATTCGAGCCAAATTATGAAAAGAAAGAGTGGTTGCGTGTGTAGTTGGCCTTGCAGCTAAATATAAGTTTATTAGGAACTATGTGACTCTGAAACAGGATTAGAAATGTGCTGTATGTATATTTAGTGAGGCTAACATAAAACACAGAGCCTTCGAGCAAGGGAGTGGAGTGTCCACTTATTTGTTTTTTCTACATAAAACAGCTGTCTGCTGCTGGATAGGATGTCAATGAGAGATCAGACTGGACCAAAACAGTGCAGTTGCAGGTCTTAAAATCAAAACAATGAGCTGAAATGTAATAATTATCTGTGGCTTATTCGCACAGGATTAGTATTACCTGGTGACCTCTAGTCATGTGTAATAATTACGGAGGTTGTCTGTGATCTTAATGTCTGTAATGTGTCAAGTAAAGAATTACCCCACAAATGACCTACCATTAGGGTTGGGCATCGTTTTGATTGTAACAATTCAGAATCGTCCTTTTGATTCCGGTTCCTATCGAGTCTCGATTCCGATTCTTTGAGTGGTGGAGTTGAAATTTCACAGATAAGAGTAACATTTTATTTAGATTCAATGGTTATTTAAAGTTTTACTGGGCTTTTTCAGCCACACTTTAGAGCACTGCATACTGTGCTCCATGGCTGCAACACAACAAGCGCCTGGACGCTACGGAAACCAGCTTCCGCGTGTTAAATTTGAAACCGATGATCGGATTCGGAACCAAATTTTCCAAACAATTCCAATAAAGAAACGATTCCATTGGAATTGGAATTACTATAACAATTCCAAGTAGGAACTGGTTCTTGATGCCCAATCCTACCTACCATATGTCGCCAAACACCAAGGTCCTGTGATAATATTATGGTATATGGGATGGCGGGGGGTGGTTGCGGCTTTTCATGGCCAACATAGTCTGTCCACTGCCCGACTGGAGACCTCCGTCCCAGAGTCGACGCGCTCCCTGCGGCTTCGTCTGAGGGCTGACGGTGATGCTGTGCGGATGCCGCCGCGGCGGGGATAAAAGGGTGTGCGCCTCTGAAATACCTCTACCAGGCCACGCCAAGACCCGCCCTTCAATAGCATTCACACACTACTATTAGCCAGGTGTCCATGCTTACGCAAGGTGACATAACCCGATTTGTACAGGTCTTATCCCCTGACCAGTCGGCTATCCTAACCTTAACTACTCAAAGTCAACGCCTAACCCCAACCAATGGAGCTGCTATTGAAGGGCAGGTCTTGGTGTGACCATAGTTGGAGAAAAAAAAATGTGGCTACCGGGCCTGGCCCACAAAGATACGGAACCCCCGACCCAAGTGCGGTGTGGCGGCCTAGCCCTGGCTGTCCTCCGCACGCCTCCAGGTATCCAACTCTTGGGGTACAGATAATTCAGTAAATTTGAGTAAAAGCAAGCTTTGCTTATCCCGTGCGAATGTGCCACATGACACTCAGATGTGGGGGGGTGTCATTTCTAAATCACTAATGTGCTGCGAATAGGGCTTTAATCAATAGGAGAGACCCCTTCTCACATTACGCATGGTCATTTAGTAGTCTCACATACAGCTCCCGTGCCTAGGTCATGTTTTTCAGTGTGTAGTTTCTAAAATGCTTTTACTTGGTGTTGACTAAAACTACACTAGAATTGTTCATGGTTGTCTTTGAACAAGATAGGACTACAATGTTCAGTTTTCATTGACTAAAGTTTGACTAGAATAAGAGTAATTAGGTTGACTGAAATCTGAATTTGAGCTTTTTTGTACAGTATCCTCCCCTCCACGATAAGATAGGAACGACTGGTTGTCTCTTTGCATATTGCATAGTAACAGCCAGGTCACGGCTGTTTCTATCCACAAAGCACCAGCCTTCTGCACGGTGCAAAGTTTATTCATACCTGCTAGTGGTGGGCGGATCGATCCAAATATCGATAATATCGATACCAACGTTGGTATTGATATTTATCAATACCAGTGTAATGAGATCAATACTTTAGTTTTAGTTTCTCTCCAGTATGCACCGCTGTAGTTTTATCAAAGAGCTGGCTGTCTATGTCTGGGTAAGTGCCGCTGCTTTAAATTGGTCAGGTCCTGTCACTGTGCAGAGCAGGCACACTTTGCTCCTCCTCACCCCTCTTGTGATTTGATGTTGTACCGTCACATGACTCAGCAGCGCGGGGCAAACAAGCAAGCAAGCAGCTAGGCCCGACTGCGGGCAGCAGCACACACACATGAGCAGGACAGAGACGGAGGATGACAAGAATGGCAGAGAGGAAGAGGAGCGCTGTGTGGCTATATTTTCGGTCTTTGGTGTTTTTTGCCCCCAATGTCTCCTCCCAGGCAGCACAGCAATGGTTATGTTTAGGGTTAAGTTTAGGGTTAGCTGCCTGGAAGGCGCCGTTGGAGGCAAAAAACACCAGTGAGCTATATTTTCAGGCCGAAAATAAAACAACAGCAAGCTGTATAATATGTAAAAAGGCTGTAAGATACAGTGGTAACACAACAAATGTATATAAGCATATGGCAATTCTGTCCTTGGTTTTAAGGTATTAATATCCAAATGTAAAATATACCAAATAATGATTAATCCCTGCTGTCTAATTGTATATTACTTTTTGAAGAATCTAAAATGAAATTGTACATGCCTGAAAAGTTCCATGCCCTCATAACCCCAAAAACAACCCTGTTCATATGTACTTAAAATAATTCCACAAAAATGCATGAGTTGATCGGATTTCATCCCCGCCATGCGATTTTATTTGCTTGAACCTACTTGGAGAGTGAGGAAGTTGCATTAAATAGTTGGTTGCCATTGACATACAATGCATCATGATGGAGGAATAATAGAAGACGGTGACCAAGGACAGATCTGAGAGAAGGAACACAGGGAAACAAAGAGCAGGACAGAGAAAGGAGACGAAAATGACAGCAGGAGAAAAAAACAGACAAAAGAGGATAAAACACCGGATTTCTTTTTTTGTAATTTTTAAACGGGAGTACCAGACACAGCAATAGCAAGAGGATGACTGACAGAGTGATTGTTCTATTATGTGGCTGACTGGCCACAGCCCTCTAACATATGAACGTGCATGTGTGGCGGCACTGCTGTTGATTATTTCTGTCCTATTAGTGACATTCTCTTTCAGTCGCTCTTCTTTCTCTGTTCTCTCTGAGCTTGAACAGAATGAATACGCTTTACCTTGGCGCGCATTTTTGTCTTTCCTTCAAACAAAACCTGTTTGTGTTTCACACGGGGAATAAAAATCACACTTGATGCCTCTTGGAAGTGTCACTCTTGATGGCTTTTCATTTTATTGTAGTAGTATTATTATTATTCATTTTGCCATCATCTTTGGGTCTGGGTATTGTGACATATTCTTGTTTCGGTTTTGTGATGAGGTTTATCCGTTTCTGTGGGTGTGTGTTCTTTTCTGCTCATGCTATTTCAGTTCCGCTATTGATTTGAAAGAAACTGGACATGTGAAACACATCACTTCCCGTGCCCTTTTTTCAGGATAACAGGGAAGCACACCGGGCACGTACGCGTCGCGTATATACGTGCCTGATCGCACGCCTAGCCATTCATACCGGACGCGTATTTCTCTGTGCCGGTCACCATGCGATCCTTCTCCTCCCGTTTCTCTCCGATAGAAAGAGACGGAAAACTGTGGTTATTGTAGCTTATATGTGGCTGTGTGTGTGTGTGTGTGTGTGTCTCTCTCTCTCTGTCCATCCGTCAGTCAGTCTCTCTCTCCGTGTGCCTGATCGCGTGTCTCACTTTTGATCTCGATTTTGATCTGGCCCAAATTACCGCAAACATAACCGCAAATTCATTTAGGTTCACAATAAATTTTGGCCTGCCTAACCCAAAAAGACAGGAAACTGTTTGCAGACCACAATTTCGTGACATTTTAAAGCAGAATTTGGCAGATTTGCTGACTTTAAGACTCAGAAATTCCCACAGAACCAGAGAGTTTGCATATTCAGGCTGTGAAAGCGGTTGCTGTGAGTCGGCTGTGGGTAGCCTGCTTATAAAAAATGTAATCTTTGCTTTGCTTGATTTGTTAAATTCTATCATGGCAAAGGAACTTTTTGGCTGACTTTTGTAGGGCTTCATGTCAACAAAAATGCGACAAAAGTCGAAAAAAGCAACAAACATCGAAATGGCTACAAAAATGACAAAAAATGCAACAAATGTCAAAAAAGCGACATGCAGTTATACAATCAAAGATATTTGTATTTTTAGAGTAAATAAAAGCATATGAATGAACTATAAATGTCTGGCCCTTAGTGAAAATGAATCTGGCACCCCTTATCTAAGGAATCCTTTAGTACCAACTCTGTCATGAAAATAACGCTCCAAAGTAAGGCTAAACTTTATCGCTGGAAAAACTTAAATGCCATTTTCAAAGGAGTCCTTTGACTTCTGACATCCAGATATGTGGATGAAAATGGGTTGTATGGGTACCCACAAGTTTTTTCCTCCTATCATGTTTTTCCCAAAAGATGTACAGACTCTTAACCTTTCTCAGGATTCAACAATAAGGGTTGCCCGATGGCCCAGGGCAAGTAAAACGCAACGTCGGACAAGTAAATAAAACACCCCACTTGCCCGTTCAGGCATTATCGTATCATAAATAATGTTATGTCTGTAAATAGTGCATAGCTGCCGTAAAATGGGGGAAAAAAGTCTCCCCGAACCCCCACTTGGTCAGGGCTGAGCCCCAAATGTTTACATCTGGCCCCGCCCTTGCATTTCATTGTTCATATTATACATAACGTTAGGCTTCTATATTGACGTGACTGAACTTTTTATAGACAGCTAATCTAAAGTACGAGGCCTTTGTCCTTGCTGACTGATGATTAGAGGTTGATCCATAATCCAAGGATAATTTGTTGGTGTGTTTACTCCCAGCCGCAACCTAACACACACAGGCAAAGCAGTTGATGCCTAATCTGTCCGACCAACACTGGCTCCAGTAGATGTTTGTAGCGCTGTGTTTGCCTCGTTTCTCTGGCGTATTTGCATATGAAACAGTGTCCTCGGATAATTCTCCAGGAAATATTAGCAGATTAGAGGTGGATAGGATTAATGTACGGTGTTATGGCATGTTCTGATAGACACACAGGCACTGCGTAGTCTGCATGTGTTGATGTAAATCACTAGCAGAAACACACACACACACACACACACACACACACACACACACACACACACACACACACACACACACACACACACACACACTAACCCCTGTACCTCACAGAGATACAGGAAGCGGTAGTACGAGGGTTCACAGATAACAGTCAAATCCAGACACCTATTTAAAAGGTTGATATTTTAGTAGTAAACATGTAGAGTCCCTTCATTATTTGACAACTCCCCCATCTGCCTAGTTTGGAGCTTTCCGTTAAGATGCTTATCTGAAATGTCAAAAAGAATTATGCCGATAGCAGTCGGTATGAATGGCGCCTACGACGTCCCTGATAAGGACGCGTACGGACTCCAGCACTCTCCTCGCTAGATTCCCTGCATCTAAAAAAGGGCCTAATTCCACACTAATATGAATATGCCACCCCACACCCCCTCTCCCTCCCGCCTCCCAATGGAAAGAATTATGGTCCCCATGAACTGATCCTCACTCTCCCTACTGTACCTCTGCCACGACAAAAATGCCACGGTAATGTCAGGGGAGATATAACGATTTAAGATCCCCGCCGATTGTCCCGTGACAGCCGCACATCCGTCGGGCCCGGACGAGTTGATTAGAGTTGGGACATCAAAAGAGGCTCGGGGTGGAGATAAGAAGGGGGGGGGGAGACGGTGGTGGGATATTAACAGTGTTTCCCTTCAGGAATTAAGGGCGCAGGAGGAGTTTCAGCCAAAGTTCTGTCTGTCTTGCCTTTCTGCTATCTTGAAAGAGTTGGCGGTGACTCTGCCGGTGACTCTGGCTTTTTTTTTTTGCATAAGAGGTGAGATAATCTTAGCCTGTTCAGATCAATTAATGGAGAGGAGATAAGGAGTACAGTAAAGTAGACGAGAACGTGCAAAAAGTCAGCTGTGTGCATGTGATTGCGTGGTGTGTGTTCTGGTACATCAATACCAACAAATGTCCACACAAGGATGGAAAAATGAGTACAATCTAATAATAACAACAACAACAACAACAACAACAACAACTCATTCTTTTTTAATCCTGCAAGGGAAATTACGTTTTCACTTTGTTGTTATTATACACATTACACACATGCTCAGTACTTGTACTTACATGCACTAAAGGAGAGATGTCAGAGTGATGGGGCGGCAGCGGTCGATGGACAAATGTAAAGTTTCCAAAACTGCAAGTGTGTACCAGGGCTATTACAGTAAACTAAAATGAAAATTAAACTAAGCAGTGAAAAATACTCATGGTAAACTAAAGCTACATAAAAACTGAAACCTATTAACAAAAAACAAAGTTCATACCAAACACAAGCAGTCCTGAAGACAGCAGGCAGTACACAATCCAGAATGTAGAACAAATCAAAAGAACGGGATAACAAAATGGGAACAAAGAGACCACGGGGTAACTCCACACAAGAACACAAAAAAAGGTACACACAGCAACAGACTAGAATAATCTGACACAAGACAAGGGAAACACAAAGACTAAATACAAAAGGTAACGAGCAAACACGGGACAGGTGACACTAGGGCTGGGGAACAGGTGGAACACAATAGACAATCACAAGGGTGGGAAAACTAAGATACAGGAAGTAAAACAAGACAAGACAAGACAGCAAACCAGACTACCAAAATAAAACAGGAAACATACACAATCATCACAAAACTAAACCCAAACTATATTGCCAGGTTAAGAAACTAAATAAATTATGAAATTGAACATGAATCATTTCAGTTTTTTTTTTAGCTATAATATTTCACTACATTTTCTAAAATGTTCATGCCATGGGACCTTTTAAACATCACGACTATTGTCCAACCATGTATTCTCTATGTATATGTAACTACATACTTCTAAGACGTTACACCTGGCCCTGACGAAAACAAACTAAAACTAGAACTGCAAGCAGTTATGACGGGATCCGAGCCTCCCCGGTGCGAGTTGCCCCGCAACGACGAAGTCAAACCCAAAGCATGATGGTGGCAGGGCAAACGTCAGGAAACATCGCAACATGTGTAGTAAATTGAAAAAAACAAACTTCCCATTTACATGAATTTTGTACATGCATTTCAATGGCACCAATGTTGAAGGAGAGTCCTTAAAATGACACCTCCCCACCATGCACGGTTTAGACCAGAGATATTCAACAGAGGGTCCGGGACCCCTAGGAGGTCCTCCGAGTTAGTGCAAAGGGGCCACCAAATTATTGTAAATTTTTAGCTTTAGAGCGTTACTTTTTGATGTTAATGAACGTCTGTTACATTCAAGCCATTGCCAAATGAGTTGATACAAAGCTAATTAAGACTATCAACTCCACACAACTCTCTCTGGATTTCTCAGTATGACTATGTTCAGAAGATTGTGTCGTCCGGGCGACTTTTGCACGCAGAAACTCAAGTGAAGATAAAGACCTCTTCTGAAGAGTCCATCATGTTTTTTTAATCCTCCATGTCTGTGGGGCTTGTGTGAAAAGGCTTCCTTTCTCCTTCACTAGGCCCTGTTCCAAAAATATATACTGTTTTGTGTCTGCTTAATCCTTAATTTCAGTGTCATGTTGTAGGTTATTGTTTTAGTTCATTTTCTTACTTTATTATTTGACATAGGCCTGTTCAGTAGGTTTTATAGGTTCATAGGGTTTTGCTATGGTTCTCCCTGTGATAGGAGGGGGGTAGATCAGCTGCTCACTAGCTTAATTGAGGAGAGTGCATGCAGGTTTGCCTCATTAGGTCCTTTTTGTAGGGAGGGGCTGGGCAATCGTAAAGTGTAGAGCAATAGGTAAAACCGTTTTTGCAGCAATTGACATTTTGATATTATGTTGGTGCTTGTGGTTGTGTAAGCTCATGTATGTATGTATGTATTTGTGTGTATATATATATATATATATATATATATATACACAACCATTTCTAGGGTTTACAAAGAATGGTCTGAAAAAGGAAAAACATCCAGTATGCGGCAGTCCTGTAGGCAAAAATGCCTTGTTGATGCTAGAGGTCAGAGGAGAATGGGCCGACTGATTCAAGCTGATAGAAGATCAACTTTGAGTCAAATAACCACTTATTCTAACCGAGGTATGCAGCAAAGCATTTGTGAAGCCGCAACACGCACAACCTTGAGGCGGATGGGCTACACCAGCAGAAGACCCCACCGGCTACCACTCATCTCCACTAAAAATAGGAAAATAAGGGTTCTAATTTGCACAAACTCACCAAAATTGGACAGTTGAACACTGTATAGTAATGTAATGTAATGGTACAGTCAGAATTTGGCGTAAACAGAATGAGAACATGGATCCGTCACGCCTTGTTACCACTGTGCAGGCTGGTGGTGGTGGTGTAATGGTGTGGGGGATGTTTTCTTGGCACACTTTAGGCGCCTTAGTACCAATTGGGCATCGTTTAAATGCCACAGCCTACCTGAGCATTGTTTCTGACCAAGTCCATCCCTTTATGACGACCATGTACCCATCCTCTGATGGCTACTTCCAGCAGGGTAATGCACCATGTCACAAAGCTTGAATCATTTCTAATTGGTTTCTTGAACATGACAATGAGTTCAATGTACTAAAATGGCCTCCACAGTCACCAGATTTCAACCCAATAGAACAACTTTGGGATGTGGTGGAACAGGAGCTTCGTGTCCTGGATGTGCATCCCACAAATCTCCAACTGAAAGATGCTATCTTATCAATATGGCCCAACATTTCTAAAGAATGCTTCCAGCACCTTGTTGAATCAATGCCAGGAAGAATTAAGGCAGTTCTGAAGGCGAAAGGGGGTCAAACACGGTATTAGTATGGTGTTCCTAATAATCCTTTAGGTGAGTGTGTATATGTATATAACTAGGAATGTCAGCAATCACATTTATCTACATGGTATGGTATTTTCCACATTTAAGTGTCTTGTTTTTTTTCAGTTTGGCTCACCCTCTAACCACCAGTACAGATGGTAGTTGCCAATTGGGTGAGGTTGGCTTAAAAGGGGAGCGAGAGAGAAGGAATGGGCAGCTTGCAGAGAGGTTGCTGTTTCGTTTGTTTGAGGGTATTTTGCCCTAAAGTGAATTATTTTGTTTTTGTATTTTGGTTTTGAGTATGTTTTGGCATCGTTTTGTTAATACATACACAAATTGTGCACTTTAAAAGCCTCCTCTCCAGTCTTCAATCATGACAGCTTGTGTCATGTGGATGCGCCAACAGTGTTGTTGTCATTACTTAGAATTCCTCATGGGGGCGACAGAAACTACGCACTATAGCTTTAACATGAATCCAACAAATATAAATCAGCCTTCAAACACATTGATGATAGGCTTATTGGCCTATAGATAATTTATTCACCAAGGGAGCCATCCACAGATACAGTTCATCCTAAGGATTCACTGTGCCAAATTTATGTTTAACACTTAAAAGATTAATCATAAAATCATGACAATTATTATTGTTAATAGCTTAGTATTCTCAGCACTAAAAAGGTATGTATAAAGGCTTTAGACCGCCATACACTTTATTGTAGGCCCAGTTTAATATGCAAATTTATTTCATACAATATATGTAGTAGGGGGTCTCTGATCTGTCTCACTTTTAGTCAAGGGGTCCTTGGCTTAAAAAAACGTTAAAGACCCCTGTTTTAGGCTATAGCGACATTTTATCTAAGAAAAATAAGAAGGATCTGAGCGATTCCAACAGGGTTCCCAGCACCGCTGCTACTGGGATCCAAGTTGCCTATTTGGGATGCCAACCTACTCAGGCTTGGACCCCTAACTACTGTAAATCTAGAACTAAATCATTCTCAAAAAATGGAAACGAAACGTAGAGTAGCAAACACTCTGAAAACTAACTCAAACTAAACTAAAAGCTAATTAAAAATCCAAAATTATTATAACTTTGCAGTGTACATTTGCTCTTACTATTATATGTGTCCATTCGGTTCTGTGTGTGTGTATGTGTGTGTGTGTGTGTGTGTGTGTGTGTGTGTGTGTGTGCGCGTGTGCATGCACGTGTGTGTCTTCCTTTCAGCATCCGCCCTTTACCAATTCCCATTCCCTCCTCGCCCTCAGTATCTCAATGTAACACCGCAGCCCTTGGAGGTCAAAAAGACACCATGGCGCCAGCTGTCCATCCTAAAGAGGATAGAGGGGTTGTGTGTGTGTGTGTGTGTGTGTGTGGGGAGGGGGGGTCATTAATTATACATAGGCCGTATTTTGCATAACTCCCCTCCTGTGCCCCCTTCACACCACTGTCAGGCTTTAGCAGGTTCAGAAGCGAGGGCTGCATCCGCTTCATGATAACATCTCCAATAACAATTAAGGTGGAAATGTGTAATTTGCTAAGGAGAGAAGAAGAAAAAAAAAACTGTCAATGGGCTCTGTTGCCTTTGCATACTAAACACAGAGGCTGGAGCTGCTGTTATTGATGCATTTTTACTCCCCTAGCATGACACCACACTACAAAAAAAAATCAAGTTACGATGTCAATATTGATTAAAAAAACAATAATTTATATTGGACGACTCTACAAAACCCTGGATGACGTCAAACAACGAAGTTTTAGAATTATTTCTACAATATATTCACATGGCAACTACAATGTGGTTATGGTTTCGTAGAGATTGGGGTAATGGCAAATGTACAATGGTTAAGGTTGAGCAACTTCCATAAAAACCTTAGGTTACACTTTACTTGAAGGTATCTACATAAGAGTGACATGACACTGTCACGGTTGTGAGTGTCTGTGTGTGTAGTGTTTCCTGTTTTATTTTGTAGTATCTGTTTTTCTCCCATGTCATGTCTTGTTTGACTTCCTGCCTTGTGTTTTCCCTTCTGTGCTGTCTTGGATTGTGGTGTCGTGTTCTGTCGTGCCTTTTTCGTGTCATGCTCCTGTGGTCTTTCTTCCTGGCCTGCTTGCTTTTTGGTATTACTTTTTGTTGTAGTTTTGGTAATGAATTCTGCATTTGGGTCCAAGCCTTGCCATTTTCGCCGCAACAGACGCTGCCATGAACGTGTCAAACATTATAAACAAGTCATACACGTTTATGACATAACCCTTCTTTTAACTTTCCAAGTTATGGTTAGGGTTCATGTGTCATGACTGTGTCATGACAGTGTCATGTCACTCTTATGCAGATACCTTCAAGTAAAGTGTTACCAAACCTTGTTAGGAAAAGATCATAATAAATTGTTACCAAAAGCAGAATGTTACCTGTGACGGGAAGCAAACGAAAAGAAAATTCTCAGAATTGTGCAACAAAAGCTTAAAATCATACCACCATCTTGGCAGGAAGAGACTACAGGTAAGGAAGAATCAAGAAGCGAGTGAACAGCAGAAGCAGCTACTGCAGCGTGAGGCGATAGGACAAGATGCCACACAGTTGTATATATCCCGGCTGTGGTTTAAAAGCAATAGATGTTGTGCTCTGTGTGTGATCTCGCGCGGTAGCAGCCGACAGGAGTATCCATCAGGCAAGTGTTATTTAAATATACTTCTGGTGTAGTTACAAACTTTCTTATGCCCCGTTTTATAAGTAAATAAACTATTTGTACTACTGTAGAAGTTTGGTATTATTCTGGGCATTATTAGTGGGGTAATTTACGAGATACAAATATGGATCCATTAACACCTACACTAAGCTAACCAGCTGATAACGCTAACTCGACCAACGTTATAACAAGGGAAAAAAGCTTATGGGGGGTTGTTTGGCTCGAAGTCAAGGTGCAAAGCAGCCTAGGGTGAGATTACTCCGAACCATCACCTTAAAATTCTGTGAAAAGGCTATACCTGTATTTGCATGTGGGGGTGTGTAGGACAGTAACACCCTCACATTCCTCAATTATAAACTCAAATAAAGGTTGTTGACCTGAATTGAATGCAGGAGTGTTGAGTATTGCCTTAACATAACTTGATGAAAAGCAAGCGCAAGGGGTGCTCAATAACATGTCTTTCCTGCTTAGTAGTTTGGGATTTTAATAAATAATTGAATGTATTTTACGTGGAATCTGCGGAGACGCTGAATTTTCCACACATTTTCTGCAGATTTAAATTAGAAAAAATAAAATGCTGAATGTTAACACATCTCCACCCCACGCAGAAAAAAACTGTCCGCTAAATTCTGCAGATTTTCATTCTTCATCACCGCTGAAAACTGTAAAAGAAATTCAGTTCCGTTTCCGTTCCGTTTGGGTCTGTATGAATATTTCGGAATGTGACCTGTAACAGTGAGTCGAAATTCTGGAATAAATAAGTTCCTCCATCTTTCTTTCACCGTGAAGAAAAGAAAAGACAGGGCACCCACTGTAGAGTTCAACCTGCATCTATAGGAGTTTCATCTTTCCACCACTGGGAAAACACCTTCATCCTTTTAAGCATGTATCCAGACTGACCCCATCCTTTCATCAAAAGTGATAAAAGCTTTGACTTCACGTCTGATGCCACCCTTCCTCCCTAGCCTCCCACCTCCTTACCTAGAGTCACTCTACGACTGCTACATCTGAATCAAGAATGCAAATGGGGATGGAGCCTCACAAAGCCTGGGGTGACCTATATTACAGCTAATGATGGGCCACAGTTTCGGAAGAAGAGCTGGAATGAAAGAGAATTTGAATGAAGCTGACCCACATACAAAGGCACGACCAGTCGGAGAGACATGTTCCTTTCCCCCTAAGTAGGCCACAATGGGCTTCAGGATTATGCAAAAGTTCCCCTTTTTTCTCCTGATGGATGGAAATGGGAAAAGTGATGGGGTAGCCCCTGGCAACAAGAGTCATTCCTTACACGCAGCTTACAGGTTTGGAGTGAGGTGGGAGTCTCAGCTTGTTAAGTGGGAATCAGTTTTCTCCGCCAAACGCAGCACAAAACTGACAATTTTGGTACGTGGCGTGGAATCTCATAGTGCTGGGTTTATATGGAGCCCAGTATTCCATTAACAACACGATTAGAGCATAACCAGAATAGAAATATCCTCTTGTAACCACATCAAACAGAATAGTCAAATCCTAATGTGATTTCCATTGGTATGAAAACAGTAACTTTTTGGAGTAATTAAATAGGAAATAGGATCTAATTAGAGCCAAACCAATATATCGGCATATCGGATATTATCGGCCGATGTTTGGCATTTTCCAAACTATCGGTATCAGCATTTATAATGGCCGATAAATTAATATTTAAAAAATAAAATAAAAACGGACAAAACCCCCTTAAACCATGTTCTGAGTGTTGGCGTTGCATAGTCTGTCCAAACAACACGTTCTCACGCTCATCTCGTAAAATATGGACGCTTGGTCAGGTGCCCTTGTCGTTCTTATTGACACTAAAAGTCTCCTTTAGCGCTTTAAGCTTTTTTGTTATTGTTTTTGTTCAAAGGACTTTAAGTTTCATATCTTAAGTTTGTATTTTTATACATTTTATTTATCAGAACTTGAATATATTTTGATGTTCCTCTGTTCTACAATAAAACAAACAAGTTTATTTTTAAACTGCATTATCATATTATTTTAGTGAGGACTCATGAATAACTACAAATAACTAATGTTAGGGAAATCTGTTTGTTTTGTAACGTGTTTCTGGATTATTTTTTTAAAATATATATCGGCCGATATATCGGAATTAAAAATCCTTTATCGGTCGGCAAGAAATATTTCAACCACTTTAATGATAATAATAATAATAATAATAATAATAATAATAATACATTTTATGTATATAGCGATTTAAAAGATACTCAAAGGCACGTTATATAAAAACCAAGACAGAAATGGTAAAAGCAATAAGAAAAGAAGGAAATAAGTAAAAACCTCTTCATCCTCAAGAGTGAGATGAGAAGATCTATATCAATCTCAAGTTACACTGGGATTTGTTTGGTTATCATATTCTTCATGCACCGAGTTGTATAGGAACAGACAAACTTTGAAGGTGATTGGTTGTTTTATTTCCTATATAGGCAGTAGGTGTGAGCTCACCAGTGCCCCGTTAGGTAGCGCCATGATACAGTTGGTTTTTCCTGATTCATATTTTTTATCAGCATGACAACAAATATTTATATTGAACCTATCTACATGGTGCTCACTACCAACATCAATGAGTACATTTCCATGCACACTAATATTCCACTATTATTCGGAATATGACAATGTTCCAAATTTGATACAAGTCATGTAAACAGCATATTTTGGTTTGATACTCCGAATAAGGCCTTTTTCTGAATATAGCATTTTCTGATTAAGACATGTGGGATATGCCGATATTATTTGGATTTTAGAGGCAATCTTTGGACATGTATACAGCGCATTTGGAATATGCGTCTCAATCAGTTTTTACTGCAGTTTACGGCCTCTTATCTGTTTACGGCTTGTGGTCAGCTCTGTGCGTTGCTATGATTGCTGTACACAAACCAACCAGCCAACAGTTTGCAAGGCTGCAGAACCGATAAGAACCGAACCGACACAGCTACTTTTAAACACGATCAAAGACTTGGATATCAACAGGTTTTTGGATGTGCGCACACATCGTTTCGCCGACCTTTTCAAGAAGCTGGTTGAAGGAATGAAAGAGGGAAGCTGTGTTCGCACGGTCCAAGAAAGAAGACATCGTATTTTGCACGGCTACATGTAAAAAGGAATATTAGTGGAATATTCAGTTTCATTAGCCATGTAAAGTTGTCGGAATATTGTCTTTTTCGGAATAAGGGCAAAAAACGGAATATTATGTGCATGTAAACGTAGTCAGGGTTAATTTTTTTTTTTTTCTTATCAAATCCTCCTCCTGGCAAAAAAAAGCATGATTACTGTTTTGATGGTTATA
This sequence comes from Zingel zingel, assembly GCA_023566125.1. Lineage (NCBI taxonomy): Eukaryota > Metazoa > Chordata > Actinopteri > Perciformes > Percidae > Zingel > Zingel zingel. The sequence goes on along the minus strand of CM042326.1, from coordinate 4,464,113 downwards.
TTTAGGTGACTATGTACGGAAGAGGATTAACCAAGGCATTTTTCCACAGAAAATGTTACAGAGTCCATGGTAGAAATTCAGACATTACCACAAAGTAATGAAATACGTGTGGCAGGGCACCTTTTAAAGTCTTGAAACTAAACTCAGAATTGTCTAAATCTCCGAGTTTGTCAGAGATTGTGATTGTGGTTAAATATTGAATAAGTCAACAACTACTTACACTATAATTTTTTGGGGATTTCTGGCTTCCAAAAAGTTCCCATACTCTTGGTGCACACTGCGTAAGGATTACTTCCAATACAAGTGCTGTTCTGGAAGTGATCTGTACAAATGGCACCAAATATTTTATTTTAACTGCATGTCTTAAGGCAAGATGACGTTCACTCTTTTTTAGATTGGTTTGTTAAAAATCACAAAGAATATATGGGGACTTGTTCTGCATGTCTGTACAGCAACACTAGTGTATACTATCCAAAAAAAAACCTCCAAAACCGTTTTACCAACAGAGCCTTTTTTCTCAAAAATGTATGCATCATGGTTTTGAAGGACACCCACCAATTTCTGTCAGTGGTAAAAGAACATTATTCCGGGAATTCGACCCACCCACGGTACATGAATGTACATGATTTTTAAAACATGATGTACAATCTCAAATAAGGGGTTTTATCCATAGTATAAAATGCCTGGATTGTAATCCAGCCCATTCAGATCCCTGCCATTGAGATAAGATATTCTGACTTTAAATTATACATTCATCGCCCAAAAACAAATAAGTGTACATACTCCAAGGAAGTATATGTATTTGCGTGCCCCCGCATTCTTGTGTGTACACAGAGGGCTGGCGGTCCCCTCTTTGTAAGAGACACAGATAGGAAATGTTTTATTTCCTGAGCTCATGTGACGGGGCAGGTAGTAATTGGTGTGTGTGTTAATCCTGGGATAACAAGTGTTTTCCAAGGAGAGTCAATGATCGTCTTACAAGGTCAGTTTAGCCCCGTACGCTGCATGCATAATGGAGAATGCAAAGGCTAATAGGATCATAATCACATCACACACAAGCACACACACACACTCACACTCACACACACACACACACACACACAAGCTTATGTTTGGTACTTATTCGCCAAATAAAGGGGATTTGCAGGCAAAGGATACAGTTTGATCTTTAATTGACATCTTCCCTCTCTCAAAGGCTTTTCGATTGAACAGGGCCACCCCACGGTCCAACCAACGCTTTACTGTCATCTTAGCAGGGGACCCTTCCCCTTCCCTTCTAGCCAATGGGATTACAGCTTGGAGGTGGCGGCTGCGGCGACCACGTACCGTGACCCGTCCGTTTTTTTTATGACTTCATTATTTTCCCTCCCTGCCACGCTCGTTTTCATTTGCCAGAGCGGAGGCATAATGACTGTGCTATAAAAACGCTGCTTTAACGTTTGCATACTGTTCTCATTTGGTCCGGCCCTCAACCCTTCAGCTAGCATATGGCAGGTAATCAGGTCTGCAATCAGGGCTGCACGTTACACAGGGCCCCACTTTCAGCGCAGGGGCTATTACCCATCTGTCTCACGACACACACACACACACACACACACACACACACACACATATATATACAGATACACATGTGTATTCATGCAAGCATGCAAACACACAAAAATGCACAAGTAGATACTTGTACACTACTTCATTCTCCACAGAGATGCAAATACTTACACAGATGCAAATACGTACACACACACACTTAGGCATATTCACAAATGCATAGACAACTACCCCATCACCTAACCTATAGGAAATCATATAAGAGACTCAGGTTAATGATATTTTCTATGAAATGTGCAGTAACTATTAGTCCTGTGGCTTACATTACGTATCATAAAAAAGCCCTGTGATTTCACAGCTGTGTGTGACAAAATGTCTTATTTAACAAAGCCAAACCAAACCCCTTTGCCCCTCACCTCTGCATACCCTGGTATAATCATTTTACACACATCAAGGCACATACATGCTCAATAGCTCAAGCATATGGTTCCATCATTAGGTATGAAGTACATGCAAAGCCTGAAAAAGAAAGAAATCTGCTGGGACCCCTAATGGTAGGTATGACCCACAGTCTTTTTGTAAGATGTATATTTATTTCCTTTTAATGCCATCATGAGACTTAGGCTTGATGATAGCTGAAATACAACTTTAGGCATGATATGTTTCACAGTGTAAGTTGGCCTCACTATGCTAGAGGCTCGTGCTAAAAAGTTCTCTAAGGCAGTGGTTTTCAAACTTTTTGCAATAATGTACTTTCTTTGAAATATTTTTTCAGCCAAGTACCCCCTGAACAGTGCAAAACATATTTGGTAGAGGGAAAACAAAGCCTATATAAAGAAGTACATTACAGCGCCGTGCCATCGGTGTCTGATTTTTTTAATTTTCTTTTTGGCGTTTTGGCCTTTATTTGATAGGACAGCTTAGACATGAACAGGGAGAGAGAGGGGGAGCAACATGCAGCAAAGGGCTGCAGGTTGGAACCAAACCTGCGGCTGCTGCGGCGAGGACTTAGCCTCTGTACATGGGGCGCACGCTCAACCAGTTGAGCTACCCAGGCGCCGCATCGGTGTCTGATTTACTACAACAACCGTAACTAAAAAAAACTTAAATTCTATTTCAAATGTTTAGAATCAATCACTAAATGCATTTATTATTACAGGATAACTATTTTAATAATACATGGCTGATATATATATATATATATATATATATATATATATATATATATATATATATATATATATATATATTTGTTTTTAAATCTCACATACCCCCGGCAGTACTACAAAGTACCCCTAGGGGTACGATTACCTGTAGTTGAGAAACACTGATCTAAGGTACAAATAAAATGCTCCTCCACATTGTGCATGCAGGCATGAATTGATGTTTTTCCCAAGGGACACAAGGACAGTCCCAATCCAAATGCACCTAAGGACAATTAGACCTGGTCCAAAGTGTGGTCAACCCAGACAGACCCAAAGAGAAAGAGATCGCACTCATAGCCGCATACATCACCAGTTAATAAGCTACCACAGTCCAATAGAGCAGAGGTCCACGTGGTTTTTCCATCCACTCCATCTTGCCTTTTAAAAATCCATTTTTCTACTCTGATGTCTTCACATGATCAATGTTGACAGTGATCCACTTGGGTTTTAAGACACATATTGACACACATACTCAACACAATCCCAGTGAATATAATTTAGACCTCGCCAAACTCGGATCCCGAGTCGGGTCAAAGACCTCGGCTTCAGTCCTCGAAATACTCATCGTTGATGATGCAATCCTAAATCGTTCTAGATCATCATATAGAATAATTCATGGATTTTGTTTTTGGCACACGATCAGCAGTGAAGACATTGCAGCGGATGGACACATTATGCATGGCTGCATATGGAATGTGGGATGGCATGAGAAGGCCTGTGTGATTATGAAGATGGACTTAATGACTGGCATACCACCGTGCAGTCCAAAGGTCACGGTTACAGATGGGAGGGTGAAACCAAAAGGGCCTGTTTGCTTTGGCAGGCGAGAATGCAACTTCCAAAACTCCAGCCAAAGACAAAAAAGACATTTCAAGTCGGCGTAAAAAATACTACGGAGGCAATTCTGAGGGCAGCCAAGACAAAAGATAAAACATAGTTGTCAGTAAATACAGTGGTGATGACAAGGGCGAACCCAATCTGGCAACATCGATGGAAACCATTACTTCCAACCGGACTGGAGCTTTGAAGATTGGAGGAATCTTTGGGTGGGATATCCAACCCCCCCCCCCCCCCCCCCCCCCCAAACCAGGCACCCCAGCAGAATCCACCAGTACTCTCTCATTTGTACAGATGTCAAGCCAAATAGTGTGTGTGTGTGTGTGTGTGTGTGTGTGTGTGTGTGTGTGTGTGTGTGTGTGTGCGTGTGCGTCCCATCCTTCCTGTGTGCACAAATCCACAATGTACACACACATTCTGTAACTCGGCTCCCATGTTTCATCCTCTGCGCTCTCCCCGTGCAGTGTTTGTCGAGCTCTCAGGCCCAAATCCATTATTACCTCCTGAAATGACAACTCATTTCCACAAATGTAATCCCTTCCCTTGCCTGCGTGAGGCTGTAAAGTAAACACAGTGCTCTCTCCGTGAAAGCACAGAGCAAGGAGGGTAGGGACGCACTACTTCAAATTTGCAAAAGGGGCCTTGGAATGGTGAACGCCAGAACCTAGGAGCGAAGATGATAAAGACTGAGTGCATTTGAAAGGAGGTATTCCAAAGCACCACATTCTTATGGATATATAGGCCTATATATATATATATATATATATATATATTAGGGATGCACCGAATATTCGGCCACCGAAAATTTTCGGTTTTCGGCCGAAATACTTTTATTACCGAAACAATACGGCCGAAATGTTGTTATGACGCAAACAGAAACCGCGACCTGCACGTGCTTGTCTAAAGCAACATGTCTGCGGTGTGGACGTATTTGAGTGTATGTGAGTAAGACCCACGGACAGCAATTTTCAAATCATGTAATGCCGAAATTTCAAGAGGGGGTGCATCTGCAAAGACTTTCTCCACGTCGGGTTTAATTACATAATAATATAATTTTAAAACCTTTCTGTAGATCTGTACATTATTATTTAATGTGCACATGAGTGGGGTCAAGTTAAACATTTAACACTAGAAGTGCCGGAATTCCATAACTACTAGAACTGCCGTGAGCGGTCATTTTGACCGCCAGATTCCAAACTAATCTCTCATGATAAATACCTAATTGCGATATTGTATTGTGTTAGGATATCATTAGAAAAACGTAATAACACCGAAATGTAGCCTACATGTTAACGAGTTTAATTATACATTTGAGTAGTAATACGTGTTTCAATAATTCATATCATGGCAAAGTAAACCGTAATTATTTCATACATTCATATACTGAAAAATATGATGTGGAAATTCATTAAACTTAACTCATAACAGCCAAATAACAATTAAAAGTATCGTAGGCTATTTGAACATTTAGCTATAACCTAACCTGGCACTGCCTCTGTTTTGGTGTCTGCTGTGGTGCTCAGCGCTGTTGGGACCGTGCACCGCGGCCCTTTTTTCCTCCATAAACTCCGCTCTCAGCTCCTCTGCCAGTTGCTGCATGAACTTCCTCTGGACAATTTTACTGCTGGTGCACTCCTTGGAGAGGATGTGTGCAATGATTCCAGCCAGTTCGAAGATGTATAAAGTTATATGAACATGTAAACAGCCACCGGCCATCTACGTGTTCCGCACCTTTCACAGAGCGAGCGCCCGGTGTTTGCCTTCTGATTCAGAACTAAGTCCATCCACACCGTAGTAGCCTACGTTACCGACTCTGGCTTTGCCTTCGGCCCATCGGTGATGCCCACACTTGTTACTTGACCGCTAGTTACGTTTCTCTGACAGAGACTATGGTAGTTACTAAGCAACCAAGATGCATCTTCAACCGCGTGAAAAATTAAAAATGTATGGCCGAAATAGGTAAAAGTGATTGTATTTTCTTTGCCTTTTGTGTAATGTATATAAAAACAATTTTAAATTAAAATACAGCCTCTTTTAGGAAAAGTCAGGCAGCAGCAGGATTGTATTTTTTTATTCAGCAGTTATTACATAAATTTCAAAACGGTCAAAATGACCGTCATGGCCGTTCTAGTGTTAAGTTTGAATTTTATTTTATACTGTGCATTGTTGCAAATATATATAGAAAATGTCTTCTGGGAAGAGGAGGTAGTAGCGGATGCGGTGATGTGCAAAGATTTTTCTATTGTCTATCTTAACAAAAAACGTCATTAAAGAAGACTTGAATGTGAATGTATTTCTTCACAACTACACAAGTCAAATTCTAAGTTTTTTGGGGACATGCCTTATTTTGCCTTGTTTTAAGATGCTGCAGTAATGTTTTTTAGCGTATAGCATTATTATTATTATTATTATTATTATTATTCATTTTAATCTTTTCCTTCAAGCCATTATCCATTACCAAGGAAGGTGTTCTAATTTTTAGATAATAGCTTGTCTTTAAGATTATTCTTATTATTCGTTAATGTGTCCCTTATTTCTTTTCAATAAGTTTATAAATCTCTTAGACTGTAAAATGTCAGAAACCAGTATTACATGCCCATCATGGCTTTCCAAAGCCCAAAGTGACATTTTCAAATGATTTTATAATTTGATCTGATCAACAGAACACCCAAAGACATTTCAATATAGCAAATCCTCACGTTTAAAAAAAAAATGGAACCAGAGAATGTCTCACTTCTGTGCTTTATACATGACATGAACAGTTTATCAATTATCAAAACAGTCAGTATGGTCAGTATGAGGCTTATTTCTACTGCAGGAACTTTACAACCTGTAACCCGGCTTCCCATGACCTGAACTTTTAGGAACTATGTGAGGCTTAGGTACTAAGATTCTCCCCCTGTATTTTAATTAGTATATGCTGTTTGGTAGGTGAGTCATGGAAGCGGTTGTGGACAGATAATAATGGAAGAACACCTCCTTTTAAATTTACATGAACATGAGATGACATGTTTACTAGGGGTCAGCCCTGTTTTCCCACAGCCCTACGTTCTCACATCTCTAAGATGGGTTAGGGTTAGTTTGTAATTGGCTACCAAATTTTGGTGGAACGTGTACGTTCAAAAGTTGTTTTAGTCGTGCAACAGAAAACTCAGATCGGACAGATAGTCTAGCTAGCTGTCTGGATTTACCCTGCAGAGATCTGAGGAGCAGTTAACCATAGTCCTCAGAAATCCACCGGAGGCTAGAACGCCAACACAAAGAAAGAGGAAGGGGACGGACCGAAAAGAGTGACAAGGGCGAAATTTCCAGCAGCACTGGAGCAATCCCGAAAGTTGAACCTCATCGTGGATATAGATTACTTAATTATAGAACATTTTTTTAAAGATAATTTTTTGGGGGCTTTTCCCTTTATTATATAGTGACAGTGGATAGACAGGAAAAGGGGAGAGAGATGAGGGATGACACGTAGCAAAGGGCAGCAGGTCGGATTCGAACCCCTGCCACTGCAGGACTCAGCCTATATGGGGCGCACACTCTTATTGGGTGAGCCAGAGGCCGCCCCAGTTATAGAACTTTTAAGATAAAACATACTCCCAAAGATATCAAGTGAATCTGTTTTGTAAAACCAGATACCCTCACTGCCTCAATACAGAGGTTGAGCATCATGCATACCCAAACACACACACACACACACACACACACACACACACACACAGAGCTCCATCCTCCTCTACATGCACTCACACAGACAAACAACAATAACAAATTGTCCTCCATCAGCCTGCCCACCTATCCATCCCTCACCCTCAGCCACATCATATGTGACTGGTTTAATCGCAGGCCAATCACTGTCGGGTCACAATTAATAAAAGCCACAGCAGCCGCAAATAAACAAGTCCAAATTGCTGCCTTAATCGAATGATGCAAACATCGGTGAGTCACAAAAGTTCACCGCCGCCACTGACAATTTCCTAATTGTATTCACTCATTCATGGCAATTTTATTAACATGGAGCGGATGTCTTCTGCCCTTCCACTGTCACAGCACCAGGGATCTAATTTCATTATTTTCCATAAGATTTGCTTGACTACTGCAGCCATGCTAGTGGCGCGCCATGGCCAGATGTTTATGCTATTTAAATGAGGAAGCAAAGCCTGTTGGGTAAACATAATTAAAGAAAGTTGAAGCTTCCTTTTTTTTCTTCTTCTTCTTACTTCTCCTCTTCCTTGCCCTGTCTTTGTCTACCTACCTCTTCTCCAACCACTCTCTCTCTCTCTCTCTCTCTCTCTCTCTCTCTCTCTCTCTCTCTCTCTCTCTCTCCTTCCTAACTTTACTTCATTAGACAAATTTCAATTAACATCACAGCCACATGTTTCTCTGAGCGGGAGCACAAGGCCTGCACGGAGGGCTGGGTACGCGGAGAAGTGTGACGCAGTGGTCGTCGATGCACAGATGCTTTAGCCTACACTTAACATGCAAATATGGAGCGTTTGTGCACAAATACTACAAACATCAGAGAGCAAGTGGAGAAAAGAGCAGAACTCAGAAGTCAAAGTTGGCCCCTTGTTAAAGTGCATCTACCGAAAGTGTGTGTGTGTGTGTGTGTGTGTGTGTGTCATCATTCACAGCTCGCTCCTACCTGTGCGGATGATGAATCCAAACACTGGTGACCTGTGGCCCCCTCTGCGTGTGTGTGTTTATTAAAATCATCATCCAGCGCAGCCCAATCACGCAGCCATTACTGTCCACGCCTGTCGCATGCTAAATAAGAGGAGAGACAGAGTAACAGAGAGAGAGAGAGAGAGAGAGAGAGAGAGACTGAGGGTAAATTAAATCACTCATGTCACGGTGCTAATAGGCCAGCTTCACTCTTTATGTAATTCCAGGGGCCGGCGCTGCAAAAAAAAAACAAGTTGGGTTGAAAAAAAATCTCGAGCAAGAACAATCTATTAGGGCCAATGTCACAGACAGAGTGTTACAAGAGGTCATTACAAGATTATGTAAACCAAGAGAGAGCATTTCCATGCAGCGGTCATTTACATGTGATTATTGCATCAGAGTTATGCAGTGATTACACAGGGCCCGCCTCAGACATGTCAAGCTGTACACACAGACTAAAGGCATGCACACATACACACACACACACATTGAATTATGTCATGAGTGTGTATTATAGAGGGCACTTGATTGTCAAAATAAAAGCAAACTCACAAGAGCTTCTGTTTGCTGTTCGAGGCGAGGATTTATTTGCCGGTGCCTCCATTTAGCGGCATGATTTGGGGGACGCCTCGCTCATAAAAGCCCTCATTCTTACCACCAGAAGCAAAAAGCATCCATTTACTCCGTTTGATAGAAAACGCCCCCCGTTCTCTGTGTGCATTGCGCAGCCGGCTTGATGGCTGAAATATGCTTCGCGGCTCCCGTTATGCAGGCGCTTTTTAAGTATGCAGCGCGAGGCCCGTTCGATACCCTTTAGTGCACACGAACTGAGTAGCTGTCAAAAATACAACAGGCATCTCAAGTAATTATGCAGATTTATGCAAAACATTAACAAGAAGAATTAAAGGCACAAATGAGGTGGCTACACTTGAATTGTTAAGATTATGAATAATTACCATGAATCTTTTTTGCTCTTAATATAACTTGTTTTTGATAAACAAAGCCTTAATTATCGGAATACTTTAGAGGATTCCGGTGACCTTCATTAATCTTAGACAACAAGTCTCCGGTGAGACTTGAGATGAGGCCTACGCGTGTGCGCGCGCACACACACACACACACACACACACACACACACACACACACACACACGGCCACACACACACACACACCCGTACGGGGTAAACTCGCACGCATGGCGGCGCATATGCTAACTAGCCACTTCAGCCCGCAGCGAGGAGACAGACAGGTACGTCTCCTAGTTAAGCCAAGAGAGCTCCTCACACTCCCTGGTGTCTGCCAGGAGGACAGATGCATGCACACACACTTTTAAACACACACACACACACACTCACACAGGCATACACACAGCAGGTGACTCAGATGCTCCGTTGAGAATTGGCAGCACCAGGTTCTTCGCTAATTACAATTACATCTCACTTCCCTCCCCTTTCCACTTTCCTCCAACTTTGGACATGAATATTCCAGCAGAGCCATTGTGCATTGGACACGCTGCTCAATATGTCCCATAATTAAAAGTATGATGTGCGAGATGAAAATAGTGAGGGGCGCCCAGACTCTGAGCTCCAAGCTCGCTGTAGCAGTACAGGGGAAAAAATAAATTTAATGCAGTTTTTTATTTTTTTTTCTCTCCCAAAAAAATTTTCAACAGTGGAGTGTAACAGAAGAGCTTAATTTGTGTACAAACTCCTGTTTTTAACTCAGTGCACAACAGCAAAAAAAAAAATAAAAAAATCCTCTTTATCTCTCACCAGTCAGGTATTACAATCCTAAAAATATATGTAACAATGAGTGTATTTTGTAAGCACATACTGTTTCAAATCAATTCGTTTCTGTGTCAGTCAACTCCACAGCACTGCGGAGTAAGAACTGGCTCCTCCACACGTATATTTTAAGGATAGCAGATAAAAAAAAAGCTCTGGGTTGGTTGCGTTTCTATAAACCAGGGGTCTCCAACAAGTAGCTCAGGTTTCCAGTAGCTCGCCATTAGGTTGACAAACTGAGACACAAAATTACCCCGATATTAAAAGTGAGGTAGCTAACTTTGTGGGCCAAAGACATATAAAGTGGTACAGCTTTCTTAGACCTTGATGGGAATATTTTCAGTGATGAAGCTAACTATGTGGGATAAAAGAAGTGTAAAATAGTCATGAACCTTGACATGAAATTAAGATTTTTCAAAAGCTTTGGGTATTGCAATTTCAGCAAACAGTAGCTTCATTCAGCTTATGTGTGTTATGTAAATAAATGTAAGCGATGTGATGCAAGTAGCTCTTGGCCACTTTCGTTATTTTAAAGTAGCCCTTAGATGAAGAAAGGTTGGAGACCCCGCCTATAAACCATTCACATTGTCTTGGGGGCGGGCGCTAAGCACTGGACGCAGCGACAGTGGCTCTGCAAAATAGCCTCGGGAAGGAACTTGTTTTGCAAACCGCAAAATAAAACGGCACGTACAATATTATATGAAGTCAACTGTTCACACAATACAGTAACGTGAGCTCTTTAAATGAGCTGGATACATGGTTAAACATCAGTTGCTCTTACCAGTGTATCTCCGTGTGTACTTTGTCCATAGCAATCCAAGCAATCGCAAAAAGTTAGCCTGGCTCCACCCTCCTACGTACTTCCGCTCAATTTTCATTTCCCTTCAGTACTACGTCTGGGTTTGCGGTATAGTCTTGGGTTTTCTCCAGCCACAATTTGGCGGTCCAATCAGCGAACAGAGGGAGTGGCTGAGAACGATGACGTTGAGGCCGTGTGCTAGAGTTGTAGTTCCGTAATGGCGGCGGAGAAGGACGCGAGCGAAGCCATTCGGTCCGTTGTGGCAACGCTGCCGAATATCCAGAAGTTAAAGCCCGAGCAAGAACAATCTTTGCTGAGTTGTGTTGGTGGCCGTGATGTTGTGGCCCTCCTCCCCACGGGTTCAGGAACAGTTTGATTTTCCAACTCGCTCCGTTAGTGGTAAAGGTGTTGGCTAAGGCTAACGCTAGTGATGCTATTACTAAATATAAGCCTTGTCGGTCTCTTGTTGCACCTGCTCATGACACACGTCACGACCAAACATTAGCGATTGGTTATGGCAGATCCAGAGTGGCTCTGGGCAGATCCAATAGTTTTAAAGTTCAACAGAGTACCGAGTAATGTACGAGAGTCTGGTAGGACCAGGCTTCCAAAAAGTCCCAGTTAGAGAGTACATGCTGTAAACATATTCATGCTCTTTACAATCGTTCCCTGAAAGAACTAAGCAGGCCTGCCTTGTTCCACGATCCAAATTTTCTCCAAAACTTGCCAATTTCTGCACGTAGCTTGCTAGCTCGAAGTTTGTTGTTTTTTTTCCCGAAGAGAATGGAGTTTGACAGCCGCAACACACAATGCTGGAACATCCAGCGATTATCCTGGAATTGAATTGTCCAATCCAGACTAGATATGAAGAGATGTGTTAACGCAGTGTTAAAGTAAAGATTGTCTGGGACAGGCTTGTATGGGCCATGAGTTACTCCTCTAAGGAACAATACAAAAATACAATGGAAACTGTACACCGGTGCTACAAAATAATATGAAAAGTGATGAGAGAATTGATATCAGAGTATTATATTAGATATATAGCAGTACTCCACTTTGTGTTAACACAGCTTACCTGTGCTACTGACAAATATTTTTTGGAACTTTATTTGTATCTCCAAAACCAGACCAAATATCTCATGTCTGGTGATAACGGTGACATACTGTAAGTAGCAAAGTTAAAATGACTAAATAATTGTTCTCATAAACAAAACAAAAATAAAAATTGGCATTACATGCAGTGATGACTAGGGCTGGGTATCGTTCAAAGACTTTTCGATACCGGTACTGATGCCAATACCAATACTGTGACTTCAAAAGCGGTTCCTAAACGATACTTTTTCGATACCAATTTTATAAAATCCATCATAACAAAAGAAATTACGACATTACACATTACAGCACATATCTTTTTATTTATTCTTCAGCTGCCACTATGTGAGCCCTGTCTCTGTGCATAACGTAATTTTTTCATTGGTGTCTCTACGACGTGTAACGTTAGACAGCCAATCACAGACATTATTAGATCTTGGTAGAAGAATGCTGCGCGCTCATTGGCTCACTGACGCTAATGAGATTTACTGCTTAGGTTGACATTGGGTATTAAATGACAAGGCCTTTTTCGACAGTCGATACTTTAGAGGCAATTCGGTCGGTGCCTAAAAATGATTGAATTCAGTACCCAGCCCTAGTGATGACTGCTATATAGATTTCCACTTACAGTATGGTAATAATGACAAACTATTGGCTTCTATCGTAATAACCAATCGGACACACAATTTATCAAGTCTGATGCTAAGGCCCAATAGAAAATGAAAATGAATTAAGTAAAATTATAAAACCATCCAAATAAAACAACATAAGGTAGGCCTATGCACATTATAAGAATAGCAAAGAAAATATTTAATCATCAATATAGATATAAACTGCATAATCACCCAGCAGTAACCACAGTGTCAACTTAGCTCAAATGAAAAAGTTTCACTCATATGTCATTACTAACATTAAATATTATGCATAACTGATACTATGAGATTAAGTTTGATTATTATTATGCGTGCGTTGATGATAGTAAGTGATGACTTTGCACCCTGTAATGCTTCAACAATTAGGTCTGGTCCCATGGGCGCCAGGCACCCAGGGGTGCTGTCAATCACATCTCTGTTGATTGTTTGTTGTTTAGCTGTCATGTTTCTATTTTTTCCCCCGTCTTCCTAATGATCCTTTGCCCAACTTCTGTGGCGAGGGCAGGATGAGAGTCATTCCCCTCTATCATGTCGCCGTTCACTTTTACTTACCCTCCCCTGTCAGAGTATGTTAGAAAAACTATGCTTAGAACGGTTTTGCTTCAGTTTCTTTGTTAAACCATTTGCATCCAAACTGCTGTTTTTAGTATTTCTGTCTTTCATGTGTTAATCATGAAAGCTGAGTGACCTTGCAAAGAGCACAGGATGTATCCCTGAGGGCAGAGCGCATAATGTGGAGGAGATGCCGGGCATGACCAGAGATAAGAGGAAAAGCTACTGATTGCATGAACCGAATAACTAACTTGACTCCCAACTCCTTTAAAAAGACACTGTTGTGAACAATCTTCAGTCACTTTCTGTACTTATGCTGGAGTTCTGTAAACTGACTCTACGTGCTGCAAGTAAACAAACGTTTAAGAGAACTCCAGTGATTTTGTCCATTCTTTGATAAATAATTATCCAAACAGAGTAAAAAGTGAACAATGATTTGTAGGCAGATATGAGACAGGCAGTCTATATCCACAACGTTCCACTTCCGGGATTGCTCTGGTGCCGCTGGAAATTCAACCGGTTGTCACTCTTGTTGGCCGGATGTCCGTTACCTTCTGCTTTTAGTTTGCTGTCAATTAAACGTATATCCCAACCCAGACATTGATCAAGCGCATCTAAATATGACGCCAAAGGGCTAGACGAGAGTGCCGAGAGCGTCAAAAAGTGACGCCAAGAGTCACGACCAAGCTCGTCTAAATATGACGCTAAAGGAGACTATTTGCGTCAATAACAAACACCAACGTCGCTTTTTGAATCGATGGGAGTGAGAATGTTTTGGGCCGGTCTGTGAGCTTAGAGTGGCCTGTTACTGACACACAAGTCATTACAAAGAATACAAATCAACCAAATTCAAGAATGTTATCAGTTTTTGTAGAAGAATAGTAACACAAAGCGGAAAAACAAACCACATTGCTGCAATAAAATTGATTTTGTTTTTAAAATGACTCCTTCATTGACTCCCTCCACTTATTCACAACTTACAAACTCAATAGGTTACTGTCTATCAAGCAAGGTAAATTGTTGGTATTGCGGGGGTAGTGTACTTGATATGGACTATAGTACCTGAGTGTCTATTGTGGGCATTTGTGCATACGTTTTTATTTTACATTCCGTCAACAAGAAAACTAAATTCAAAAAGACTTTTGAATCACCACAAATATCCATAGTAATCCATATAGATTAGATCCATATAGGTCTGTCAAATCTTCATAGGTGGTAATAACTAGTGGACTGGTAGCTGGAGAGATGCCAGTTCACCTCCTGGGCACTGCGCAGGTGCTCTTGAGCAAAGCACTATACCTCAGAGGAGCAGTCGGTATATGATAACTGTCTGACGGGGGAATTCATTAAATAAAAAGATAAAAAATATGTTTGATAAGAAATAACTTGACAGCACTTAAATGTGTATTCTTAACAAGTTCAAGAATGATGCTTGTGCATTTCCTGTATTTCACCTAAAATTAGCTGGTAAAAAGCCTGTGTGGCTAATGGATTTTAAAATCCACCTGCCACAGTGGCTGGTGGCCAAAAAAAGTGAACTTCAGTCCCTGGTCCTGAGCATGTGTGTATTTCAGGCCTGTGTGCAGTGATTTCTAACAAACGTAAATTGTAATTTCCCCACTGGGGATCAATAGAAAGTATAAAATTAAAAAGAAAAAAATTAAAGATTAATAAGATGGGAACGTCTGTGTCAGGGCCTGAAAAATGACAACAGAAGAAATTCACAACAAAAAATCTCGCCAGGACTGAATGAGATTGATGCAGCTGTACAGGTCATTGTAAACTGACTTCCAAACGGTACAAAAAACGGTTTACCCACCCAAATGTATCAGATTTCTCCTTTAATTAGTTTTTGGTTGAGAGCAGTGTATATTTTCTCAACTTCAGAAATCACAGCTCGTGACAGCATACTTCTTCATTTGCCTTTGAAATGTTGACTGCTCATAGCAACTGCTTTTTTAGTGAATTTTACTGTGTGTATTCGGGCGAACTCAGAAACAACTCACAAGCTGGAAAAGGACTTCTGAAAGCCAGAAATCTCAGCAACTGACAAAGTAATTGCTATTGATCAAGGATGTTCTTCCACAGTGAGAACCTCTGCAGATATGTTATGGTTATTATGGGACATTAAATGGTGCTCTTTCAGCTCCATTTTGATTAGGTCTGAAATTTAAAAGTGAAGCTTTTTAACCTACTAATCTTTGTGTCAAATGAGGGAAGTGGTGGAGGTTAAACCACATTGAACTCCTTTAAAGTTGGATTTTTTTGGCAGACAGAAATGTTTGTGTGGTGGAAACTTGGACCCTATTTCCCTAAGTTTTTGTGTCTAAGTGACTGATCGGAACAACAATCTTTCAGATTGGTCCAGTATTAAGCGAGATCGCTGCAGTCGGCAGGGGCGAAACAAGCTACGATGTAAGTTAATAGGGCAATTGTGCAGCTTGTATTTACCTTCACAAAAGTGCTCGTTTTGCCGCTGACAGACTTAGATTAATATTCTAAGTGTCTGAAAACATTATGGAAAGGATTTCTAAGGAGTCGACCTTTCTGACACAGAGTAAGATCCTTTTTTTAAACATAAAAACATCCGCGAAATTGCGTTCGCTAAACCCACCAGACTCCATCTAAATAAAGATAATTTTAGCATCGTAAAATACACTTCACTCAAAGTCGACAGAAACAACAAAAAAAACTGTTTTGGGTTGTCTTTCCACTTTACCAACAATCACAACATCTAGTTTGGGTTGAAATAAACACATAGTTTACCGATTTATATGAGATAATATGTTGTCTCTATACACGCTAAAAGTATTGTTTGTTTTTTTCTGGTCTGGTGAGTTAAGCGCTAGCGACCTCAGAGCTGTTTCTGATTAAAGAGAAAGGCCTCAAAGAGGTTTTAAAAAGGCATACATCTAGGGATCCTTTCCATAATGTTGCCAGACACTTTAAATATTAATCTGAGCCTGTCAGTGGCAAAATGAAGCACTTTTAGTGGACTCTAACTGACAATGAACATTTTCCCCATAGGGTTACATTGCAGCCCGGTCTTTGGCTGCCAGTTACAGTGTTCACGCCTAATACTGGACCAATTGACCCTTCGCTAAGCCACGCCCGAAAACCGCCACAGGCCAATCGTGGCTTAGCAACCGTAACTAGGCACAGGAGTTCTGTCAAGCTTTTGAGCGACGGAAACATGCCAAAGCGCATTGTGCAAATCCGATACCACGGTATCCTAAAAGTTTGGACGGGGTGGTGGAATTTTTTCCCTTCCCGAAACCTAAAACCAAAGGGGAGAAATGCCGGGCGTGGATCAAGCAGTGTGGGAGGCCCCATTCACAACTAGCTAAATGTCGACAGTATTAACAAAAATACCTACGTTTGCTCCAAGGTAAGAACACGCTAATGTTAGCTAGCTAGCTAACTTAGCACAGCATTGCATGGAAATAATGACGGTTCTTTGTTCATAATGCATATATTTGAACGTAAAATAAGATGATTAAAGGCAAGACAGAGGCTCACCGACATACTTTAATTACTATTTCAGCATTTTGTTAATCGCTAAAAATATAAGCAGGAGAAAGTTATCATTGCAAAGAGGTCAGGCTAATGTCTTGTGTTTATTCCACAAGACTTATGGATAAACTGTTTGATTTATAATCATTAGATTATTTTCAAATTTCACTTACCCTGCTGTGCATGAACATAGCTGTTCCTCAGTTTGTGTGTTTACCATTTGAATGGTCAGAGTATGAGGCGGCTGCTGCTTGCGCTGGGACCTGTAGGCTTTAGCTTCAATTTTGATGAAATTATTCTGTAATCGGTTGCATATTATGTCGTGGATATATCCCTCGAATGCATACTTCAGTCCCTTTTGTCTTGGTCTCTTAGATATTTCACCTGTTCGCCAAAAATTATTAATTATCAATGGGAATGTCTGACACCGGTGCATACATACTGTAATAGACGTGCCAGGCACGAAAGCTTGTCAGGCGTAGCAACAGTAACTAAGGAGGGCGGGGCTTAGCGAAGGGGCAATTTCAAAGATTGTTGTTCCCATCAGTCACTTACACACAAAAACATAGGAAAATAGGGTTCAGGTTGTAAAAAAAACGGTAGTTACCCTTTAATATGACGGAGGATGTCTTGAGGACAAAATCACATACAAAGCTCCTCTGAAAACATAATTAGCTTTTATTCGTAGTGATTCCCTCCCGACGATCATCAGGCCACAGTTTTCCCGCCCTTTTTGTTTACAACCACATCACTGAAACACAGCAATAAGCATATGGAGGCCTCAGGCATGTTTGAAATGTCTCATCTCACCATATGTTTCCATAGGCACTGCTGCTGGACCGAGTGAGAATCCTTCCCCGGGATGTGTGATGAGATGACAGCTATACTTGTGTGACTGCTCTACTCTCCCTCATAACAGAAAGTTGAACAGTAACTCAGGGCCTGCTCTATTGATCATAAAAACACAGCATTCGTCATCTAGAGGAGAACAAAACAAGCCAATATAGCCTTCAAATGCTTTACTGCCCCCTAGAAAAACATCAATGCAGGGATATTGGCCCGGTTTACATAGAAGGCAAAAAGAGGAAAAAAATGTGGGGTGGGGGGGGGGGAAGAGACGGCTGCCGTCAAGAGGGCCAGATTTACCATTTCTATTTCTACATTTTTCCCCCTTTGCGGATCGATGGAGGAGCCGGTTCATTTTCTCCCAACATCAATACTGTGGAGCCCGGTGCAGTTCGCTCCCTTCCAACTGCCTTTCATCCCGGCCACACTGGAGCTGCTGGATGTTACTGCTGCCCGATGCTGGAGGTGACGGCTGCCCCCCCCAGCACAGGAATCAGCTCAGCCTCACCTTTCCACGCTGTAACCTCACCCGCCAGGAGGAAGGGAAAAAATAAATAAATAGCTGACCTCTCACGAGTGGTTCGGGGCGATGTCTACCTCTTTTGTAGTCAGTTGGTGGAACTTTTGGAGGACCTTTTCTTTTCCAACTTCCTGCTCGGCGGCAGGATGCTAAATGTTGGCCAGCTAACTGTGCTTCCTGCCCTGGCATCTGACTGTGTGGAGGTGTCTCGGCGAGGGAGATTGCCTTTTTTCTAAATGCCTTGGGAGCTGCGAGGTGCCTTTACCACCCCCCCCCCCCCCCCCACACACACACACACACACACACACACACACACACAACCCCGGCTCAAACCTTAAAGCAGCGCAAGGAGAGGAAGTTGAAGAAAGAAATTCTGGCCTAAATCGCAGCGCTCAAGGGCAGCCCCAACCTATCCATCCCAACACCCTGACCTCACCTCCTGGGGAGCGAGGTGGTCGAGACAGTCGTCCAGTCAGGCTGTGGAGAAGGAGAGGGTGTGTGTGTGTGTGTGTGTGTGTGTGTGTGTGTGTGTGTGGTGGGGGGGGGGGGGGTCTTGGCATGAAAATCATGCCCCAGGAAAGGAGCACTACACTTTGTTCACATGGCTTCTGTTCGATGCTTCAGCTCCTTTTTTTATTATTTATTTTCTTTTTTTTTTATTTTTCTTTTACAAGAAAGGGCACCATATGCCCAGCCTGTGAAATCCATGTGTTTATAAGTTTGAAGTGTCTTTTCACTAAAGGTAGGACAAAATCCATCATAAAAATAAAAACAGAGATGGTCACAATATTGTGAACACCTGTCTACTTTTTATAAATCTATTTTCTACGTATCGTGATATTATCGTACCCGCGAGCTGTGTATCGTGATATCATCGGTATCGTGAGCCGTGTATCATGATATTATCTGTATCGTGAGTCGTGTATCATGATATCATCTGTATCGTGAGTCGTGTATCATATCATCTGTATCATGAGTCGTGTATCATGATATCATCGGTATCGTGAGCCGTGTATCGTGATATTATCGGTATCGTGAGCCATGTATCGTGATATAATCCGTATATTTTATATTTTATTTATTTTAGTGTAAATGATCACATCCATCCGACATGCAAGGTTCTTGTCCCTAGTTTGCATCTGTGCCTCTTGTAGAGACCTTCACGACACTGCAGCCTTTTGCCAGTCAAGTATCCCATAATGCATTAACCACAGAGGCGTATGTGCAACATATTGCTCAGACTCTGACCCCGCCGCCTTCTTAATTAGGCACTTCACTTAGGTGAAGTGCTGTTGTTGTCTATGAGCCCCCTGCCCCTCACCTGCAGCTACCTGCTCCAACATGGAGAAACTGCCAGTGCTGCCATTTGTGCTCCCGTGTGCTTGTGTCTGCCTTCTCGCTCCCATGTGCCTCCGCCTCCCACAACACACACACACACACACACACACACACACACACCGACAAACACGCTATGAGAGTCTGCCCCCACCTCCAGGCAAACAGATGTCCCCTCTTAGCTAGCATGCCCACATTTACACACACACACACACACACACATCCAAGGCAACATGGATGTTCACAAAAGACTGTGAAATGAAGTCTGGCTCTGTTCACACTGCAGCACATTCTGTCCCATTTGAGTGTTTTTTCCACTCACATGTCACACTGATCTGGTACTTTCTCAGTTCCTCGGTTATTTTTGGACTACACAGATACCGAATCACAATCTGAGTTTGTCACATTTGCCAGTACAATAACTAAATCTCAATCGCTAGGCCCCAGTTTATAATAGACTGCACAAACCGCCCCCTTCACTCGTGTGTTTGAAACCCCCCCCTCAGGCCGCACATTCAGAGAACGCCGGTTCAAGAGCAATAGGAGTAAAAACTCTTTTGTTCCCTGTGCAATAACTCGGCTTAAATTTGCACGTGTCATTTTAGAATATTTTTTTTTAAAGATTGCTGCTGTAGTATTGTGTAAAATTGTGCTTGTATATTGTAGGGGGAGGAAACATTTTTGTCTTTTCATTTACTTGTACATGTGTTTTTAATGTCGCACTCCTGACTGCAAATCAAGTATCCCATCTGGGAGACTAAAGTGACAGAACTGAACTAAATCTGACAGTGATGCACCATCAGTTTAGTGTGCATGCCAACATGGCAAAAGCTGTAGAAAGGAAAACATTTGAATGCGTCTGCAGATACACCGGACCAAACTTGAAAGCAGGGTGTGTTTTTCTTTTTAAATTTTCACTCCAGGCACGTGTCTTTTCAACATTGCTGTCAGTTCGCAGTGATATGAGACAGAGGTTACATCCTAGAAACAGACATCAGAGTGTATCTTTTTAGGATTCCTGTAAGAAACAGATATTACAAAATATGCTTTTGCTTGAAAATGGTGCCAAAAAAACGACTTGCCATCAAAAATTGGAATTTAAATACACTTTTTCTCTGTCAGTCCTGTCTTTCTCACACACACACACACACACACACACACACACACACACAGAGAGAGAATCACACTTACTCAGCTCACCCCCCTTCATTTGTGGTTTTGTCATTACTGAAGGTGTTATGTGTGTGTGTGTGTGTGTGTGTGTGTGTGTGTGTGTGTGTGTGTGTGTGTGTGTGTGTGTGTGTGTGTGTGTGTGTGTGTGTGTGTGTGAAAGAGTGCATTTGTAAGAGAGGCTCGACTTAACAAATATATTCGGCTCCCAGTATTACCGCCGAATCCCGAAAATTAATGTAAAACACCGGTAACTCCCGGTGCTTTTTAAAAGGGATCGGCTGGTACAAGATAATGACGGCTTGATTATGGGAGCCCATCCCCATCAAATATTCCATTCCCTTTTTCACATTCAGGCTTTCTGAAAAAAAAAAGCAAACCAATGTACCTGGAGCTGCAGGCATTCAACTCGAGCAATCTATGGACGAGACAGAAAAGAGAAAAGAGACAGGCTGTACGTGTAGCTGGAGAGAAAAATATAGAAACTGTAAATCTGTAAAGCTCTGTAGTTTGGAATATACAAGAACAAAAACTCATTTAGTCCCAAGTTCAGCCATTGGATCTTAATTTTAAAGGAAATCACAATTTATTTTATGACATTTTATGATTGCTTTGGCTCCAAACAGAGTTAAAATCTGGTTTATAAAGGTTCTCAAATGATGTCGGGACCTGAGGGTAAATAAATAGATGAATAACAGGACAGGAACCAGGAAAAGCATCGGTCTGCTACAGACGTCACTTTTTTCTAATCTTTGCCCTTTTTTTCTACTGAATTACTGAAATAGGCTACTGGATAGTTTTACCTCTCTGGGCCTCCAAAATAATAAAATGTAATAAAATACTATATATATATATATATATATATATATATATATATATATATATATATATATATCCTAGCAAGGGGCAATGTTGAGCTTTCAACATTGTGGGGGTTTAGGTCGTGTATTAAAAAAACGACAAAAACATCTGAAAAATTGTCGAAAAAAATCTCAAAAGAAACCCTTAAAAATAACGACAAAATGTCAAAAGGCGACAAATGTCGGGAAAAACACCACAAACTCGAAACGCGAAAAAAAGCAACAAAAAGGTTGAAAAAAAAAGGCAAACATTTCGGGAAAAAGCGACATAAATATTGACAACGCCACAAAAACCTTGACAGAAAAAGAACAAAAAATTTAAAAAAGGCCCAGTTTTGATTATCGGTGGGGGTGGGGTCGTAACCCCCCCACCCCCCACATAAATGACGCCCATGTATGCTGAAAACACCTGACCTGGGTAGACAGTGAACTCGGCCACCTCCCGCGTGTCACTGCCCATCAAACTGTTGGCAGAAGCTGTCAACTCTTGATTCATTTCTACGTTCCGAGGCAAATTA
The DNA here is from genome assembly GCA_023566125.1 of Zingel zingel. Lineage (NCBI taxonomy): Eukaryota > Metazoa > Chordata > Actinopteri > Perciformes > Percidae > Zingel > Zingel zingel. Next base: position 4,442,219 of record CM042326.1, on the reverse strand, counting down.
AGTTCTGTTCTCCTGTATGAAGAGCTCAGACACAAAAGTGGTAAATGGAGAAAGGAAGGAGGAGGAGGGTCAACAACAAGTCAAAGCGACCATCTCCTTTTATTCCCTCTGAGCAATTTGGAGCGACACAAATGTCTGCTAGACAGGAACCTATTGGATTCATGTCGATAACCTACGAGATAGATATGCTAAAACATGCGTCTGTGAGCGGGAGAGGGTGAGGGAGAGAGAAGGAGGTGCAACAGGCACACACGCAATCAGAAGTTTGCTGGTAAATGTGCAGGCATTCACCCATTAGACGAACATCTTTCACTTTATTAGCATGACAAAGAACACAATCATTTTGGATATGCCTGAATGCCGTTTTCATTAACTTCCCAATGATTTATTAACAAAAGTGTCAGGAATGCTGTGAAAAGCTGCAGGCCGCCACGAACAACCCCCCCCCCCCCCCCCCCCCCCAAACAAAAGAAAAAGAAAAAGAAAGAAAAGAAAGTGAACAAGAAACAGAAGGAAAAATAATGCAAAAGGAGATAAAGAAATGTCATCTTAGGGAAATGAATAGAGAGAGAGCCAAAGGGAGACTGAAAGAGAGAAGAGATGAGGGGTTGAATACGGGGTTAAAAGGTAGACAGTTTTATAACAGCGGATCCCATTCTAAATGTAAAGTATATCCAGTTAATTATGACATTCATTAGGTTTTAACACAGCACATTGAGACTCCCAGCTGGGAAACATTCTCCAGTCGGCTAATAGGGAACTCCATCAGCCATGGAAGAGTATGAGGCTCATATGGTTTTATATGCTGTTTCACAGAGTCTGCATAAATGAAATGACATTTTTTTTTTTAAATGCCACCAGTAGCAGAGTAGTTAGGTAGTAGAGCAGGGGTCTTCAATGTTTTTTAACGCTAAGGACCCCTTAACTGAAAGAGAGATGGAGCAGGGTCCCCCTGCTACATATATTGTATAAAATGAAGTTGCATATTAAACTGGGCCTACAATAACGTATAGGGAGGTCTAAAGCTTTTATACATACCTTTTTAGTGCATAGAATACTAAGCTATTAAAATATGAATTGTTGGCATGGCCAAATTATTGTTTTAATACTTTTTTGAAATTTTCTTTCCCCGGAAAATAAAATGTCTTAACATGTACATGAATCCAACATACTATTACAAAGATAAATTGGCCTAATTGTGAAAAACAACAACTTCAACAACTGATGATACAACTTACACACCAGTTTATTATCCAACTAAATTGTATACACTACTGTATACATAGTAGTGGGTCCCTTGCTCATCTCATCATTAGGTGTCCTTGTACCGAGTCGACCGTTCTCTGGGATTTGTTTTCACGCTAATCGAATGTGACCAGTTTTATCTCAAACCGCTAATTAGCTTATAACGCTAGTCGTCAGGGCACGGGTAAAGTCAAAAGAAATCACTATTTCTATACCACTAACAATGCTCAAAATAGCACCACAGTTCCACAGTAGCATAATGGGGTACCTACATGTAAACCGAAGCATTGAGAACGTTGTAAGTTTACAGACAGTTTATTAAAAAGATAGTTTTTAAAGACAGTACCGTTCACGTATACAGGTGGGCGACATCTTGGGAAAACAGTCACGACCAGTCGAACGACGAACGCCGTGCAACCAGTAACCAGTAACATAGCTCAAGCACGGCGTTCGTCGAAGTGTGGGGCTATTTTGAGCCTTGTTAGTGGTATAGAAATAGCGATTTCTTTTTACTTTACCAGTGCCCCAACGACTAGCGTTATAAGCTAATTAGCGGTTTGCGATAAAACAACATATTCGATTAGCATGAAAACATATCCCAGAGAACGGTCAACTCGGTACACGTGTTATTAACCCCTAGGTTCATTTTGCGCCAGATTTGTCCTTTAATTTAGCTGTTGTCGCCGCATGATGCTCACCTTCTGAGGTCTAAACTCAACTGCAACGGCCGCTTAAATGGCGTTTCCTGGCTCACGGCAACATTTTCTCGGCTAAATGTAAATTTAAAAAAAACGCTAAACTGAACTGGCATGTGACCGGTCATCACATGACCAGCCGGCGCTTGCATAATTTCATCGGATATCATAGAAATTGGTGTGCAAATGTTTGCAGGACTTGTTGCAGCTGTTGCAGTGTATCAGCATGAAGCCCAGATCAGACCAAATATTTGCGACGAGACGAGTTTAAACTTGCAGCTACTTGCAACGCGTCGGTCTGCAGCGTTCTGAAACCTGCCAGTTCACACCACTGCGACAAGAATTAGAAGGTGTATCATCTCTATAGCAACGACTCTTTGTACTTCCGGGGTCAGCCCTATGTTCCCACAGCCCTGTGTTCCCACATTTCTAGGACATTTTCAAATGTAGGTCTTGTGTTCCTACATTTCCCTTCAATTTAAGCCCTATCCTCCCACAACATTTTTTAGGGTTAGGGGGATAAAATATGATACAAATTTATGAAAAAGGAGATGTGGGAACATAGGGCCTAATTTTGAAAAAAAATCTTAGAAATGTGGGAACATATGGCTGTGGGAACATATGCTGTGGGAACCTAGGGCTGTCGGAACATAGGCACGCAAGCCTAGACGTTCCATACACATCTAGGCTTTTTTAAGCTAAATATATCATTTGTTGCATCTCAATATGAATATGGATAACGTTAGTGATACTAAGTAGTGCTTTCTGCAGTTGCACCACGAGTGATGAATCAGCAAAAACATGTTTTAATTCTCTGACTCACGGCTTTGTCCTATAGCGCTCCCTCTCTTCAGTCACTCTCCAGCTCGAACCACCGTACGTGCTCGCGGGCGCACGTTGAGCCTCCGTTAACAGTTTGTAAAAGAAATATAATGGATTATGGATCATTTTAATGTAGCTGACTTGACAAGATGACATTGCTATTGGCTGTTGAAACAGCTTCAGACCAATGCAACTTCTCTCCGCGACGTTCTAAAACGGTTGTCTCGTTGCGAATCTCTGGTCTGAACTGGGTTTAAATCTACAAGGAACATAAGAACATACACATACAGATACACTTCCAAACCGAAGATTTCCACTGCCATTCTTAATCAAAAAACTCTACTCAACAAAAGTAATGACAGCTATCTAAAGATATGATGATGATGAAACTATAGAGTTTGGTAACCTAATCAAATGAGACTTGCCATGCATGTTCACACCGACAACAAAAGAAATATGAGGTGAAAACTGCAGCAGCATTCTGTACACCAGAACTGAACCTTCCATTGCTTTCAGTGTTTCCTACTGTATGAGTAAGTTATGGGCAGCAGGAACTATAAATGAGTCATAGACCTGTTTTGTTTGGATTCCTGTTCGATCATGGTATGCTTTTATGAATAAATTTTTCATTGGGGTTCTTGGCTGCAAGGGTCTTAACAGCTCAATTTTAGTATCCAAAAGGCCTGCCTGGGGGTCACCCATCACCACCTTCACCCACAACACAAACAGTAACAATGGAAAGAAGGGAACTTGACAAGTGTTTAAAAAGATCGAGCTTTCCACCGCTGAGCTGATGAACGACTCCTCTCTTCCCAGTCCCTCTGAAAAAAAGAAAAAAAAACAGCCAATGAAAATAAGCTCAACAGTGCAATTTAGAGAGCCGTATAAATCAATCCTGGTGAGTACACATATTTCCGTGTGGGTAGAATTTATATGTTTAATTACCGAGCGCAGGTGCCGGGCCCTGGCTTTACTCATTACAGTAAGATATATGAACGCTGGCAAGAGCCCGGATAGCGCAGGACAAAAGGGAGGACAAAGTAATTAGCCAGCTCTTATTTAATGGGACCCTTCCTCAAGTCGTTCCCGGCTCCCGTCGCGGCTCCTCGTCCATATGCTTCAATTCAGAAGTCATTTCATAAAGGACCACTGGTGGCAGGTAGCACAGCAGCAATTAACACTGGCACAGAATGGGATCGGCGGGGATTGAAAATGAAGTGTTAAACACTGTATAATATTTGATTGTCCAGCTTTTCTTACCACAACCCCCACTCCCCCCCTCCCTACCTCCCTTCCTTCCTCCCTCCCCTCCCTCTCTTCCCTCTTAGATGGATTTTCCAAGAGAGGCGGGGAGCCAAGCGCTGGGATTCCTTGCTGAGTGGGACTGAGCTGCAAATGCCTTTGGCCAGGAGGTTGATTTTGGCCGCACGTGTGTGTGTATTTGGCCTAAGTGTGTGTGTGTGTGTGTGTGTGTGTGTGTGTGTGTGTGTGTGTGTGTGTGTGTGTGTGTGTGTGTGTGTGTGTGTGGGTGTATGTGTGTTATTCTCCACAAGTGAACTTGCCAGTAGATTCAGCTTTGAGCTTTGGCTATCCTGAACCTGTGTGTGTGTGTGTGTGTGTGTGTGTGTGTGTGTGTGTGTGTGTGTGTGTGTGTGTGTGGTGTGTGTGTGCGTGTGCGTGTGTATGTGTATGTGTATGTGTGTGTGTGTGTGTGTGTGTGTGCTTGTTTAACTATATTCTTGGAGTCCAAAAACCGGGAGTCCAGTATCCTTGTGGGATCCCGACAGCTTTGTGGGGCCAAAATGCTGGACCCCACAAGTTTAAAGGGCTGTTTGAGGGTTAAGACTTGGTTTTAGGATTAGGGTTAGAATTAGGTTATGGTTAGGGTGAGGGTAAGGGTTAGGGTTAGGCATTTAGTTGTGATGGTTATGGTTAGTGTAAGGGACTAGAGAATGCATTATGTCAACGATGGGTCCCCACAAAGATAGTGCCACAAACCTGTGTGTGTGTGTGTGTGTGTGTGTGTGTGTTTAGCCTAGAGACAGCTGTACTGTGCGCAAAGAATAGCACCGACCCTAGAAGCAGTTGAAAAGAATACACTGAACACTGAAATTCAAGAATAAAAGAAAAGGTCATATCAGCTGGCATTCATTTTAATGTTAATTCAGTGAGTATGTTGATGTCAGGCCAAAATGTAACTCTGCTGTTGTCAGGTTAGAGTGCTCTCTGCAATTGTCTGTACTTTGCCAATGATCTTTTCCAGCACTGTACAGAACAATCGCCAGTAGACTGTTGTTGTAGTTGTAAAAACTCCAACAGAGTGATATGTCTTATTTCTAGCCAACACATTCTCACCTCCAGTGTGTCAAAAAAGTATGCTTGGTCAGGTGCATTTGACGTTTGTTACTGATGCAAAAAGTCTCATTAAGCATCATATTTAGACACGATTGGTCGGGACCCTTGGCGTCACTATTTGACGCTCTGGGTCGGGACCCTTGGCGTCACTATTTGACAATATGGGTCGGGACCCGTGGCGTCACTATTTGACGATCTCAGGGCTCGCGTCTAGCCCTTTATCGTCACATTTAGACGACAACTCTGGGTCGGGAATCTTGCCGTCACTTGTTTACATTCTGGGTCGGGACGTACGTTTATCTGACATGCGGCCCAAGGCCACGGGACAGTTAGATTTAGGAAAAGATTCGATGTGACACGCGGGACAAGAACGGGACACGAACCCCATCCTCCTGGGTGAAAGTCCTGCGTTGTTTGACCCATCCACCAACCTCCTTATGCAGATTTTTGGCCTTTCATACTACTCGTTACCGTTGTTGCTCTTAATACTATGTCATCTTCAAGCTGCTGTTGTACCTGATGCGTTCCATACACATGCTGAAGGGTAAGTTTTGCATCTGTATCTGACGCTGAGAGCCACTGACCAAGCATCAGCATTTTATGAGTTGGGAGGGAGAACAAGTTGTTCTAGCGGATTGCGACACAACAATTTCAAGAGTCACGTTCTCCCAGTTAAACTTTTATTCGTATATTTTCAATAATTTATTCTGATCAACTTCATAGTTTTGAACCAGGACCTTCAGTATTAGGATGAAATTGCTTGTTGAAAGATAGCGTGTCATCTTTTGTAGTCTACAGTTGTAAACCGTTATTTCACCTAATGTTAAAGGTCACATATTCAAATAATGAGGTAAACGTATTTTAGACAAATCCCCATGAGCTAAAACGTTCCGATTTTCAAATATTCTAAACACTCCGGTTTCAACAGTTTTTTCTACTCTCGGCTAAGTGTTACGCTAAGTGTTAAGCTGAACTTCTATGATTGGTCATCTGCTCCAAGTGGGCAGGACTGGACTGTTTCTGTGTGTTTTTTGAAGCCACTGCGTGGTGTTAACATTGTCCCATGTAACCACATGCTAACAGCAGTAAACAATGTCACATTGGTTGCCAGTGTTGTTAAATTCTCCCCAATTCGGGGTCACATTACTCCTGAAACATTACCGGTTATGTAGTATTTGGTTTAAAAGCCTTTATTTGCAATTTTTGACTGTAGAAATTGCTGCTATATTCTATTAGTGTCAACTGCTAACTAGCTACATGGCTAACGGCAGTAAACAATGTCATCTTGGCTGCCAATGTTGTTAAATTCTCCACAATTCGGGGTTGCATTACTGCTGAAACATGTCCGGTTGGGTAGTGTTTGGTTTAGAAGCCTTTATCTGCGATTCTTGGCGGTAGAAAGTGCTGCTTTGTTCCACTACAATCTAACATTAGAATACTGCTAACTAAGTAGCTAACTGCTAACTAAGTAGCTACCTGCTAACGCGACATAGCTGGAATCTCGGCCAATGCTGGTCATTTCTCCCCAAATTCCGGTCACTTTACTGTTGGGACATGTCCGGTTGTGGACGAGCTGGCAAATCAGAGCAGACTGGGCTTTTTCGGGAGGAGGGATTAAAGAGACAGGCGCTCCTACAGAGCGTCTCATACAGAGGGTGAATACAGGTGCAGCAGCCATGGGCAGTATGAGAAAATATATTTTTTTAACATTAAAGCATGTAAACATGTTCTAGTACAAACACAAAATGCAAGTATAATCCTCAAAATGGTATATAATAGTTGCCCTATAAAGGACTCAGATCGGGGCCAAAACACTTGACTGGGACATCCCAAATGAAAAAAAGTATAATAACAGAAAAGAACATATAAATCAACAACAATCAACAATCCAACTTGTTATACCATCTGTGGAACAATGGCAGAATACTGAGTGTTAGCAAGTGGGATGCTTGGGGATGGTATAAAATCCAGCCCGGACCTCTCATCACACACTCTAGCCAGTTGACAGTAAAGCAAAGCTGCAGGAGGACAGGCTCAGCATTCTCTTTCTCACTCTGTCTACACACACAGCAGTCATATTGAGTCGGTCCAGCCAGCCTGGGGGTGTTGTTTGGCCAACACTAAACCAGGGTATCCCTCACTGGACACCACTTGGCTGCTCCTGACCCCTGTGTACTCGCCGTCTGGCCACAGGCTTGAAGCAATTGGCAGGCCCGCCATGTCTCTGGCAAATGCCCACTCTGAGTTCATAGCTTTTGACCGACGTGTTGAGTGGATGTTTGGCTCATACTTAGACATATAAACATTAGAGTGTGTAGCCGAGGGCCAGTTTGGCCCGAGCAGCCGTGTTTAACAGGCTGACAACGGTTGAATTAAAACACCTGATGTTCTCAATCTGTCTCGGAGCCAGTTACAGCCACTGTCCTTCAGTAGTCTGGGCCCATGGTAGACAGCATGTGCATAGTAACATTAAGTGATAGTACTATACACTAACATATTATGAAAACAAGCAAATGCAGCTCAAAGTTCTCTATAATCAACTTTATAATTGGGAAAGCCCTTATTCGGCTCAGGGTACAGCCACATTAAGCTGTGTAAACTAAAGACACATCTTTTTTCGGACGGTTTCCACCTTCTTTCCACACTATAGAGACATTTTTTTTACACAAATGTCTTGTGTTTTGGTGAGGGCAAGAAAAAGTAAGCTTTTGTAAAAACAATGTGCCTTCAGAAAGCAACTTCCTGTTGCCTCTTAATCTCTGTGATCTATTTTTAAATGTCAATATAGATGATCACACAGTACAGGTTTTGTCATACAGGCTGTTTCCGTCACACTCTTGTTTCCCGACCAAAAAAAGGAGGAATAAGTGATTTTTTATTTTTTATTTTTTTTCATTGTTTAGTAGTTTAGTCTGTGATCTTTACAAAGCGACCTGAAAATGGTCATTGTCATGTTGACACATGTTGGGACGGATGCAACAATGGTGCCTCTGCAAAATAGTCTCGGGACGGAACTTGTTTTGGTGGAACATGTGTACGTTCAGAAGTTGTTTTAGTCGTGCAACAGAAAACTGTTGGACAGATAGTCTAGCTAGCTGTCTGGATTTACCCTGCAGAGATCTGAGGAGCAGATAACCATAGTCCTCTAAATCCACCAGAGTTTAAAATTCCAACACAAAGAAAGCGGAAGGTAACGGATATCCAGCGGATATCCAGCGGATCTTCCGGCGGCACCGGAACAATCCTGTAAATGAATCGTCGTCAGTTTAGACTATACAGACACTAAAGGGGTAGCCTGGTCCTACCAGACTCTCTGTACATTTCATTTGTACAGAGAGTCTGGCCACTCTCCATTGACAATTGTTAACTTCCTTGAAGGCGGGTACTCTGTTGAAGTTTAAAACTATTGGATCTGCCCAGAGCTACTCTGAATCTGCCATAACCAATCGCTAACGTTTGGTCGTGACGTCGGCTTAGCATCGCTAGCGTTAGCCTTAGCTAAGTCCTTCACCAGTAATGGAGCGAGCTGGAAAATCTAACTTTTCCTGAACCCCGTGGGGAGGAACACAACTCAGCAAAGATTGTTCTTGCTCGGGCTTTAACTTCTGGAAATTCGGCAGCGATGCCACAAATGGCTTCGCTTGCATCTTTCTCCACCGCCATTACAGAACTACAACTCAAACTAGCGCACAACCTCGACGTCATCGTTCTCAGCCACTCCCTCTGTTCGCTGATTGGACCGGTAAAGATTTGGCTGGAGAAAACCCACAAATATACCGTAAACCCAGACAGAGTACTGAAGGAAAATGAAAATTGAGCGGAAGTACGTAGGAGGGCGGAGCCAGGCTACTAAAGGGGGGCCTTGTGGGTCAGCATCTGATCAGGGCCCCTGACCAAGCGTCAGTATGTTGACGAGTTGGGAGTGAGAACAGCTTGCATCAGCAGCAAACATGAGTACAATACACTCCGCTCTTTTTTTTAACCTTTGGTTCAGTTTTAGTTCCATTTTAAACAAGCATTCCATAGCATGAATTAAGGCTGCAATCGTTCTCAATACATCATTGATATGGGATGTTATGTCTCCTCTAAAGATTTTCCGACCAGATGTTTATAAAGATATCCATCTGTGTATGATCATCAGGTTATTCATTAAACATCATGATGGAGGCCAAGTTTAGAACCCAAAAGTGTAATGACTCAACAACTGACACAGTTTCACAATGTAGCATTCATAGAGAGACTATTTCCTCGAGGAAATCGTGACTTCAGTAACGTTTTTTATAGTAAGCTCTGATAGTTTCAATGTCATATGGACATATATTAATCACACAGTGATATTCACACTGATATTCCTTGCAGGAAAGTTATAATTGACTTTCATTAAGAAAATACCGACAATTAACCATTCGCAGGCAGAGATACCAATAACACAGTTTGTATCCATTTATAGCTGATGTTTGCATCGTGACGAATTCACAACAAAAGAAATAAAAATAATAAGAAACTTGTTGAAATGTTAGGAACAAAAGTAAGACAGCAAAATCCATGTGTGTACAGTATGTTTATGGTAAAAAAATAAAACCTTCACCATTAAGTATGAATATTACAACTGTAGTACAATGTTTAAAGCACACACATGAGCCAAATGGCAATAAGAATTAGGCCTGGTGGAACCAAAGAAGTAAATCTTTACTGCTGATAACAAACTTTGAATGTCAGCGAGCAGGACGGGCACTGGTTCAGAGAGAGAGAGAGAGAGAGAGAGAGAGAGATGGAGGCAGAGTTGGCATGGATCCCTACCTGGTTGAGAGCGGTTGGCCCTAGTCCAGTCAGCGTGCCGCCCTGGCTGCCATCTCTCCTCCCAGTCGTGCCGCCCAGGCTCAATGCCCCATTTCCACTCACACTGGGGACGCAACCAGACAGAGGAGGACCAGTCACTAATCAGGTAGTCACCGTAATGAAGGAGAGGAAGGCCATTTAATGCTGCAATCCTGTGTCAGTTCAGGCTGTTCTCGTGAACCATTCGAACATATAGCTACGAAAAGTAATGCAAACGTATGTAAATCGTATGTATTCCATGTATTTCTTTTGTTGTATGCAACACATGAACTGCTGCTGTATAAGAGCGCAAAATACAGGCTCATTGACCACCAACTGGCTGTAGAGGCAGGAAGACTCAGACAGACAGGTCAGAGAGAGAGACCGGCTCAGTCACCACCAACTGGCCGTAAAGGCGGGAAGACTCAGACAGACGGGTCCAAGAGAGAGACGGGCGTAGTGACCACCTACTGGCCATAGAGGCGGGAAGACTCAGACAGACAGGTCAGAGAGAGAGACAGACATGCACTTTCTCCTCCACTGTGAGAAGGTCTCTTCACTAAGAGATTTAAACTTCGGCAAATAGCAAAGACAACACTAAATTTCCCAATGTTAACCCCAGAAGAGAAGCTTGTGCTGGTGCAACAACCTGAGGGACTCACAATCTCTATAGAATGAATTATTATCATATATGATAGATAGATAGATAGATAGATAGATAGATAGATAGATAGATAGATAGATAGATAGCCTTCATTGCCATTGGTATGGTAACATACACCAACATTTGGAGATCTCTCCTGTCAGTGAAAGACAGTTTTAACAATAAAAACCAAACTAGACATTAAATACATTCAGGACATTTAGATACATAGATAAATAATAAATGCATAAATAAATAAGGATTTATACTAATTATATTAAATTGGACAAGTTGTATTGTGTCGTATTGTTGGGCAACCTGACACCTACAGTATGTATTTAATTTGTAATATGTAGGCTTTTCTGTCCATGTAAAAAAGAAAAAAAACTGCACTCAGCCTTTCACTCCAGTCATTCCAAACTCATGCTGTGCAGCCCAACATTGTTCAAACACACTGAACTTTCTCTTAAAATCCAGCGGAGCTCCCAAAGTTTCCATTGAATGCAATGATGTCACCACAGAAATACTGATTCTCATGTTTAAATATTTTACGTAGCGTTATCATGATATAACTTCAATGATAAACTGGAACACGCTCATATTGTACTTTCCCACCCCCTGTATTTCCTGTTCTAACCTGTATTTCATGGGTTTCAATTATTGTTTCAACTTGTTTATATTTAAATCAGAATCCGTTTTATTGGCCAAGTATACTTACATACACAAGGAATTAGATTTTTGTAGGTCTTAACTCTATACATTCAACAAATAGACATGTAGTAACATATTGTACAATACAGACAACAATATACATATAGGCACATATCAACATAATATACAAAAATACAAATATACAAATAAGACATAATATCAAGACAAGTGCACATGGAGTTGGATGTAAAGTGCAAAAAGTAATAGTGTCCAAGTACTGTGCAAGATGCTTATTGGAATGATAAGTATGTAATGTGTAGAGAAGTGGGTGGGTGAGTGGCCAAAGTGGGGATGACCCCACCTACATTTCAACCACATCTATGTATATATGCATATCTATCTGTGTGTTTTATGCTATATACAGTGAGGAAAATAAGTATTTGAACACCCTGCTATTTTGCAGGTTCTCCCACTTGGAAATCATGGAGGGGTCTGAAATTGTCATCGTAGGTGCATGTCCACTGTGAGAGACATAATCTAAAAACAAAAATCCAGAAATCACAATGTATGATTTTTAACTATTTATTTGTATGATACAGCTGCAAATAAGTATTTGAACACCTGAGAAAATCAATGTTAATATTTTGTACAGTAGCCTTTGTTTGCAATTACAGAGGTCAAACGTTTCCTGTAGTTTTTCACCAGGTTTGCACACACTGCAGGAGGGAGTTTGGCCCACTCCTCCACACAGATCTTCTCTAGATCAGTCAGGTTTCTGGGCTGTCGCTGAGAAACACGGAGTTTGAGCTCCCTCCAAAGATTCTCTATTGGGTTTAGGTCTGGAGACTGGCTAGGCCACGCCAGAACCTTGATATGCTTCTTACAGAGCCACTCCTTGGTTATCCTGGCTGTGTGCTTCGGGTCATTGTCATGTTGGAAGACCCAGCCTCGACCCATCTTCAATGCTCTAACTGAGGGAAGGAGGTTGTTCCCCAAAATCTCGCAATACATGGCCCCGGTCATCCTCTCCTTAATACAGTGCAGTCGCCCTGTCCCATGTGCAGAAAAACACCCCCAAAGCATGATGCTACCACCCCCATGCTTCACAGTAGGGATGGTGTTCTTGGGATGGTACTCATCATTCTTCTTCCTCCAAACACGGTTAGTGGAATTATGACCAAAAAGTTCTATTTTGGTCTCATCTGACCACATGACTTTCTCCCATGACTCCTCTGGATCATCCAAATGGTCATTGGCAAACTTAAGACGGGCCTTGACATGTGCTGGTTTAAGCAGGGGAACCTTCCGTGCCATGCATGATTTCAAACCATGACGTCTTAGTGTATTACCAACAGTAACCTTGGAAACGGTGGTCCCAGCTCTTTTCAGGTCATTGACCAGCTCCTCCCGTGTAGTCCTGGGCTGATTTCTCACCTTTCTTAGGATCATTGAGACCCCACGAGGTGAGATCTTGCATGGAGCCCCAGTCCGAGGGAGATTGGCAGTCATGTTTAGCTTCTTCCATTTTCTAATGATTGCTCCAACAGTGGACCTTTTTTCACCAAGCTGCTTGGCAATTTCCCCGTAGCCCTTTCCAGCCTTGTGGAGGTGTACAATTTTGTCTCTAGTGTCTTTGGACAGCTCTTTGGTCTTGGCCATGTTAGTAGTTGGATTCTTACTGATTGTATGGGGTGGACAGGTGTCTTTATGCAGCTAACGACCTCAAACAAGTGCATCTAATTTAGGATAATAAATGGAGTGGAGGTGGACATTTTAAAGGCAGACTAACAGGTCTTTGAGGGTCAGAATTCTAGCTGATAGACAGGTGTTCAAATACTTATTTGCAGCTGTATCATACAAATAAATAGTTAAAAAATCATACATTGTGATTTCTGGTGGGAGAACTTGCAAAATAGCAGGGTGTTCAAATACTTATTTTCCTCACTGTATATATATATATATATATATATATATATATATATATATATATATATATATATATATATATATATGTGTGTGTGTGTGTGTGTGTGTGTGTGTGTGTGTGTGTGTGTGTGTATTTTTGTCTTTGTGAAGCACTTTGGTGCAAACTTGTTTGTCTTTAAGTGCTATATAAATGAAATAAACTTGAAACTTATGCACAGTACTATAAAATGTAAATAACAGTGGAAAAGGGGAAAAAAGGGGGTTCAAACTATTACTGAATTAGTTTTAATACTGAGCAAATCATTATATCCTGAGCAAAATGAAAATAGCCAACCATTATCACAAAAAAATAAAACATAAATGATATTGTGTTGAAGCTAAGAAGAGAGGGATAGAGAGAGACAGAAGGAGGAACAGAGGGAAAAGAGAAAAAAGTAGAGGGGGACAAAGTTAGGGAGGGGAAAGCTCAGGAGGAGGAGAATTCCCCAAACTAATCTGAGTATAATCAGGGCACTGCCCCAGTGTCCTAACCCCATCTACATACACACACACACACACACACACACACACACACACACATACACACACCACAACGCTTCTGCCTACCCATAACCCCCAGTGTGTGGGCGGTGGTGTTCCCATGACCCACTTAACACATCTGGGTCAGCTGTATTCAACCACCAGCTCTCTCACACACACACACACACACACACACAATGCCTAGCCAGGTACATTAAGACAAATGAACACACACACACACACACACACACACACACACACACACACAGACATAGTGCGTTTCACTATCTTTGTGGGGACCCGTCATTGACATAATGCATTCCCTAGCCCCTTACCCTAACCTTAACCATCACCACTAAATGCCTAACATTAACCCTTACCCTCACCCTAACCATAACCTAATTCTAACCCTAATCCTAAACCAAGTCTTAACCCTCAAAAAGCCCTTTAACCTTGTGCGGTCCAGCATTTTGGCCCCACAACGCTGTCCGGACCCCACAAGTATACTGTATTCCCGGTCTTTGGACCCCACAAATATAGTTAAACAAGAACTCTCACACACACACATAGTGCGTTTCACTATCTTTGTGGGGACCCGTCATTGACATAATGCATTCCCTAGCCCCTTACCCTAACCTTAGCCATCACAACTAAATGCCTAACCCTAACCCTTACCCTCACCCTAACCATAACCTAATTCTAACCCTAATCCTAAAACCAAGTCTTAACCCTCAAAAAGCCCTTTAACCTTGTGGGGTCCAGCATTTTGGCCCCACAACGCTGTCCGGACCCCACAAGTATACTGTATTCCCGGTGTTTGGACCCCACAAATATAGTTAAACAAGAACACACACTCACACACACACACACACACACACACACACACACACAGGTTCAGATGAGGCAAATTAGTGATGTGATGAGATGAACAGCACCATTGTGTACATTTACATGCACACTAATATTTCACTATTATTCCAAATATGGCAATATTCTGAATTTGATACAGGTCACGTAAACAGCATATTCCGTTTAGATATTCCGACTAAGGCCTTTTGCCAATAAAAAAGCATTTTCATTTTCAAGACATGGCACTATTCAGGTTTTAGAAGCACTGCTCCTTCTCAAACTTTTCCCTTTTTTTTGTTCTTTGGTAAAATCAGATTTGTCTATGTTTGTGTTTTATCATTGTGAATTTATCTGGTTTTGTTTTTCTTCTCTCCTTTCACAACATACTGTTAATTGTCAACACTTTCTCAATCCCAAGGCGTAAAAAAAAAAAAATCTAATCAAATTTTTTGGACATGTATACAGCACATTCAGAATATGCTTCTCAACCAGGGTTTTTACCGCAGTTTGTGACAGTTTACGGCCTCTTTCCTGTTTACGGTTTATGGTTGTTGGTTAGGGTTAGAGATGCATGCCTTTACCATGCAACTTTTTTTGTTTTTCAGGGTCAAAAGTAAAACTTTCTGGGCGTCTTTTCCGACACTTTTGTAGATTTTCCCGATGTTTTTGTCACTTTTTTCAACATTTTTGTCACTTTTTTCCCCCACGTTTTTTGTCAGTTTTTCTGATTTTTTCGTTGATTTTTTTTTCCTGCGCTTTTTAAAGCTTTTTCCGACATTTGTGTCACAACGTTATTTTAGCATTTTTTTTTTTTCAACTTCTAGAAAATTTAATTAAACACCCAAATGTAATGGAAGCTGTGAACTGACAATCTATTTTATTGGGAAGACAAAACTTTTTGAAAATGGGTTAAATTTGACCCGAGGACAACATGAGAGTTAAAGAAAAGCCCACATCTCTGGTCAGAAGGAGAAACACAGCTACAGTGCCTTGCGAAAGTATTCGGCCCCCTTGAACTTTTCGACCTTTTGCCACATTTCAGGCTTCAAACATAAAGATATAAAACTGTAATTTTGTGTGAAGAATCAACAACAAGTGGGACACAATAATAAAGTGGAACGAAATTTATTGGATATTTCAAACTTTTTTAACAGATAAAAAACTGAAAAATTGGGCGTGCAAAATTATTCAGCCCCTTTACTTTCAGTGCAGCAAACTCTCTCCAGAAGTTCAGTGAGGATCTCTGAATGATCCAATGTTGATCTAAATGACTAATGATGAAAAATAGAATCCACCTGTGTGTAATCAAGTCTCCGTATAAATGCACCTGCTCTGTGATAGTCTCAGAGGTCCGTTTAAAGAGCAGAGAGCATCATGAAGAACAAGGAACACACCAGGCAGGTCCCAGATACTGTTGTGGAGAAGTTTAAAGCCGGATTTGGATACAAAAAGATTTCACAAGCTTTAAACATCCCAAGGAGCACTGTGCAAGCGATAATATTGAAATGGAAGGAGTATCAGACCACTGTAAATCTACGAAGACCCGGCCGTCCCTCTAAACTTTCAGCTCATACAAGGAGAAGACTGATCAGAGATGCAGCCAAGAGGCCCATGATCACTCTGGATGAACTGCAGAGATCTACAGCTGAGGTGGGAGACTCTGTCCATAGGACAACAATCAGTCGTATACTGCACAAATCTGGCCTTTATGGAAGAGTGGCAAGAAGAAAGCCATTTCTTAAAGATATCCATAAAAAGTGTTGTTTAAAGTTTGCCACAAGCCACCTGGGAGACACACCAAACATGTGGAAGAAGGTGCTCTGGTCAGATGAAACCAAAATCAAACTTTTTGGCAACAATGCAAAACGTTATGTTTGGCGTAAAAGCAACACAGCTCATCACCCTGAACACACCATCCCCACTGTCAAACATGGTGGTGGCAGCATCATGGTTTGGGCCTGCTTTTTTTCAGCAGGGACAAGGAAGATGGTTCAAATTGATGGGAAGATGGATGGAGCCAAATACAGGACCATTCTGGAAGAAAACCTGATGGAGTCTGCAAAAGACCTGAGACTGGGACGGAGATTTGTCTTCCAACAAGACAATGATCCAAAACATGAAGCAAACTCTACAATGGAATGGTTCACAAATAAACATATCCAGGTGTTAGAATGGCCAAGTCAAAGTCCAGACCTGAATCCAATCGAGAATCTGTGGAAAGAACTGAAAACTGCTGTTCACAAACGCTCTCCATCCAACCTCACTGAGCTCCAGCTGTTTTCCAAGGAGGACTGGGCAAAAATGTCAGTCTCTCGATGTGCAAAACTGATAGAGACATACCCCAAGAGACTTACAGCTGTAATCGCAGCAAAAGGTGGCGCTACAAAGTATTAACTTAAGGGGGCTGAATAATTTTGCACGCCCAATTTTTTTTCTCCAATTTTTCATTTTCATTTTCGTTTTTTATCTGTTAAAACAGTTTGAAATATCCAATAAATTTCGTTCCACTTTATGATTGTGTCCCACTTGTTGTTGATTCTTCACAAAAAATTACAGTTTTATATCTTTATGTTTGAAGCCTGAAATGTGGCAAAAGGTCGAAAAGTTCAAGGGGGCCGAATACTTTCGCAAGGCACTGTACTTTCAAACATTATGACAGACTTGGATGACAACAGGTTTTTAGATACGCGCAAACATCGCAATGGGGACCTTTTGAAGAAGCTGGTTGAAGGAATGAAAGAGGGTGTGTTCGCACGGTCCAATAAGTCCGCCGCTGCTGGTGAACTTTGAGAAAATCCTATTTTGCACGGCTACGTGTAAACAGGAATATTAGTGGATTATTAATTTTCATAAGCCATGCAAACAGCTTAGTCAGAATATTGTCTTTTCCTGAATAAGGGCAAAACCCGGAATATTATGTGCATGTAACAGAGTCGCTGTTCAACATCTTTATCAGGGCATCCAGAGTTCACCAGTTGTTTCTCGGAGAATTGCCCGGGTTGAAATTCCATCAGTCTCTTCTAAAGCTCTAACACTTCACTGCATATAAAGAGCACCGATAGACGAACACCTTGGAGAGCCAAAAGGTTGTCTCGCTTGTTGTAGCTTTGGATGTAAACTAGCAAGTTTTTTTTTTGGCGCAAAGGGGCCTTTTTGCCGAGGCAGGAAGCGAGAAAAGGGCACATGAAGAGAGCGGTTAGGCTCTTTAAACGCAAGGTTAGTACTGCCTGTATCACTTCCAAAAATAAAAAAGGAAAAATGGAAAGAAAAAAATAACTTTTGAAGTGTGTTTGTGTTTGAGGCGAGGGAGCAAAGGTGTGTTTTTGCGTTTGAGGCAAAAGGCAGGAGTATCTTCAGTATGTCTGTGTGTGTGTGTGTGTGTGTGTGTGTGTGTGTGTGTGTGTGTGTGCGTGTGCGCGTGCGTGTGCGCGGAAGTCCCTCTTGCCAGTTTTAAAAACCATCCGTAGCCCAGGTAAATGGCATGCTGTCCTCTGCACATGCCCGGTGGCTTTCTCTTTCTCTTCACAGGGAGGAGTTCAGAGGGCCAGTTAGCACCGTTCACAGCTACCCAGAGGCTTCACTCAAACACACACACACACACACACACACACACACACACAAACACACACACTGAAAATCATGCACAAAGATTTCTTTGAGTACACATATGCAGCATACACGAGGCCACATTCACACATGCTCAGAGGCTCTCGTAAATTCTTGCAGCAGCAGCAGTTGTACATGCACAAACAAACACACACACATGTGCACACACACATAGAGTTAGCCTATGGCTAGAGTGTTCAAACAGGCGTGATATTGAAATCCAGCAGTAGGGAGAACAGTGGGTTTTTGCTGAGGTCCATAGCAGGTTATTGATCAAGGTTAGTTTACTGTGAAAACTCTGCCTGTGGCGAAGGGCCATTCACACCAGAGGGGTGTGTGCGTGTGTGTGATGTGTGTTCTCATTTAACTATATTCGTGGGGTCCAAAAACCGGGAGTTCAGTATAGTTGTGGGGTCCGACCAGCTTTGTGGGGTCAAAATGCTGGACCCCACAAGGTTAAAGGGCTGTTTGAGGGTTAAGACTTGGTTTTAGGATTAGGGTTAGAATTAGGTTATGGTTAGGGTGAGGGTAAGGGTTAAGGTTAGGCATTTAGTTGTGATGGTTAAGGTTAGGGTAAGGGGCTAGGGAATGCATTATGTCAATGACGGGGCCACACAAAGATCGTGAAACGCACTATGTGTGTGTGAGAGAGTTCTTGTTTAACTATATTTGTGGGGTCCAAATACCGGGAATACAGTATACTTGTGGGGTCCGGACAGCGTTGTGGGGCCAAAATGCTGAACCGCACAAGGTTAAAGGGCTTTTTGAGGGTTAAGACTTGGTTTTAGGATTAGGATTAGAATTAGGTTATGGTTAGGGTGTGTGTGTGTCTGTGTGTGTGTGTGTGTGTGTGTGTGTGTGTGTGTGTGTGTGTGTGTGTGTGTGCGTGCGTGCGTGCATGTGTGCGTGCGTGCTTGCGTGAGAAAGTTTGAGAAAGTGTGTATTGTATATAGGTACATACATTTCAAGTAAGTATATCTATGTGGGTGCACTTATCCACCTGTATGTGTGCATATACTGTATATAGAGATACATGTATAATATGCCTCCTTTACATGAATTCAAAGCCATACTATAATAGGGACTTTAAAAGGAAAAAACATAAAGCTCTGAGTATGATCTTGAGTACACAGCACAAAACCTTTTTGGCCCGAACATGGCAGAAAAGATCAATGAATCCAAGGTAACAAATAATGCCATTTTGAATAGACATTCAATCATGGCCTCACAATGTTATAACAAGTCTCAATGAAGTTTTTGTGGTGCTGTTAGTCGCCTCCAGACGTTAGATGTGAGCTTTACAAGCAGAGAGAGGTTCTCCTTCACTGGCAGTGTGGGAATACTCGCGGTATTGTGTGTTCTGTAAAATTACAAAACTTGGCTGCTACACTGCTAATCTCTCTGACACAAAGAAACACACACACACACACACACACACACACACACACACACACACACACACACACATGTGTGTTGAAGTTCCTCTAGCGCTAACAAAAAGCAAAGCAGATGTATGAAATGCGTCTGTTACTTTATTCAGGGCTGAAGAGGCCTGGCATCAAACACAATTCAACCCACCCACACCTACAGTATATACACATCCATATACAAGTGTGTGAAACCGGAGGGGTAGTTTCAGCATGATCTCACACAAGCAGTCAAAATATGGTAAACGTTTACACACGCACAACCTCATACACACACGCGCATCACTGCCACAGAAAGGCCTACATGTATGCAGGCCAGCTTTTTTCTTCATAAAATGGCGAAAGAGATGTCAAAGCACAAAAAGCTGTGACCTTCTCTATCACTTCATCTCTTCTCTTACTCTCTTGTCTTTCTAACAACCCCCCCCCCCCCCCCCCCCCCTTGCCCATCCATTCCATAGAATGTATATAAAGATGGACGACACCGCATCTCCACATCCTCCCACTGTACAAAAGTGAAGCCAAAATATTCCTGATACGGGCGCAGCCATGTTGTAATCTTGGAGCCAAGGTCTGTGTAGTAGGGATCGGGGCAGTGAAACCTACGGTGTCAAAGTCCCGCCCATAAACCCGCCTAACTGATCGCAAGTCAATCACAGCTGTCAATCATGACGTTTCACCCCATTTTTATAGCATCAAATACCAAAAACCAAACTTATCAGGAAAATTAACACTTTAAAAACACCAGCGTGATCACAACTAGCTAAAATTACAGAAACCATCTTTATGAAAAAATGTATTTAATGAAAAATGTATCTGATGAAAAATGTAGGCCTATTTGAAAGGTACTTTGCCCATGTGCCATCAGCTAACATTAAGGGAGCTGATTTATGACCTATACAGCGGCCAGCCACCAGGGGGCAATCCAGAAGTTTTGGCCTCACCCATTCACTCCATGCATCAATTTTCCCTTTAAGTTATGGAAGTAGGCAACTAACAATTCCTCCAGAAATGAGGAAAGGAAAATGAGGCATCTGAATGACATGTAACCAGGTGTGGCAGTCATGGGTAGTAATGGTAGACTTTACACAAAATATGACACTATAAAACCTGCTGTTTTATGTTATCAAATGCAGCCAAGACTGGCAGTCTGGAGAAGCCTAAATATGGGTAACATTTACACAACATATGATGAACCAAACCAACACAGGCTACTGCTTTGAAAAAACACTGGGAACAGGGGGAAAAAACGCTATGCAGCAGCTACATGTATGATTGCTAACATGGGGCAGTTCAAAAAACTAAAGCTGGCAAAAAAAAAGCTATCAATCGCTAAAGAGTTAGCATAGAGCCACTTATCTGTAAATGCTTAAGAGCCCCCTATCTGTGAATGCTAAAGAGTTAGCATAGAACCCCCAATCTGTGAATGCTAAAGAGTTAGCATAGAACCCCCTATCTGTGAATGCTAAAGAGTTAGCATAGAACCCCCTATCTGTGAATGCTAAAGAGTTAGCATAGAACCCCCAATCTGTGAATGCTAAAGTGTTAGCATAGAACCCCCTGTCTGTGAATGCTTAAGAGTTAGCAAAGAACATGTTATCAGTGTATGCTAAAGAGTTAGCAAAGAGCCGATTATCAGTGTATGCTAAAGAGTTAGCAAAGAGCCGGTTATCAGTGTATGCTAAAGAGTTAGCAAAGAGCCGGTTATCAGTGTATGCCAAAGAGTTAGCAAAGAGCCGGTTATCAGTGTACACTATGCTAAAGAGTGGGCATGGAGCCAGTAAACGTGAAAGACGTAGCATTGAGTTGGTTTCCACAGGGATGGCATATAGTGGTAAAAGGAGATTTTTACCTTTATGATTTATTACATTAGAAGTTTGATTTAAAGTTTGCCCAAATCTCCAGTGAGCACCTGATGTCTTTAACTCTAAATCACTTTCAAAATTTTCAAACCTAGCTGTAGACACAGTTTTAAAAACATACCAGAAATGAGGGGGCGTTACCACACCCGATGACTAACTCTGGACATCTTGTAGCTGTTTCCCAAAAAAAGTCTTCAAGTGGTTCACAGGTGGACAGCTTGTAATGTGAAGTAGCAGCGGCAATCAGCAGTCCTGCAGGGAAGAGGGAAAAGAATTCATGTAACACATGGCTCGATTGCAGAAAAAAAAAACAGCTTAATGCTTACTGTAATCAAAGGTTAATCGCTATCACTCAACACTGTTTGTGCACAGAGCACTTTGGCCTGTGGTCTGCCAAGGATGATTTTGATTTATATATGTTTTCTACATTTTGCTTAACACATCAGTTGACCATTAGGCCAATTGCCCTAAAACCTTGGTGGATTTCTTTAACCCTGAAACCACAACTCAACCACCAAACTACTTGTCTAAATGACAAACAGCCAAAATGTCCTCACTTCGCGGAAATGCCCTCCCTCTGAAGGTCTAAAATTTTAAATTGTTCTCACAAGGATAGGAGTGCATGAACACGTACACACATGCAATCCCTCCATCCCCTCTCCTTCCACCCTCCTCTGTCCGGTCAGTGTAATGGATGGTGAATCTGTTGCTTACTCATGCATACAGCTGACAAATTGTCCCTCTCCGAGCACGGCCGCGCCGCTGTGTGATTTGTGAAAGACGGGACGCGACAGGATGAGTCGGCAGCACAGATTGAAAAAGGGCACTGAGGATACAGACAAACTAGTCTGAAAAGGGTGCATTTGAAGAAAATTATATATCTGAGGGCTTACAGGCCGCCAGGGTGCGGATGAGCTGAGAAATATGGGGGACACGTTTTGGCAATGACCTTGCTGTGTAGTGGACTATGAGAATTTTCCTCTAGTATATCTGTATGATGGTATATAAAATCACACAAAAAGCTTCACTCACCAACCAATGCAGAATCTCTGAGGTGCACAGGAGCCACACATGTGTATACTAGGCTAAAATCTGAAGTCATTTGACTGGATTTAACTGTGAGATAGGCCACATAATGTGTACCCGTCCCCATGTAAAGTGTATAATATGACCCACATACAGTCCAATGGTCCCTGCTTACTGTATAATTTAACCCACATACTTCTCACTGCTCCCTGGACTTATTATTATAGTATAACCCATATTCCCTCCAGCAGATTCCACTGGTATCTCTGTTACTGGGAGTTAAGAGTGTACACCTGCTCCTCCACTCTCTTTAATCCAAGTTGATATCTCTAAAAAACTGCATTGAAGTTTGTACATAAAACACAATGCGACTATGTTAAATGGCTACCAAATTCAGGCTACCGAGCAGGGACGTGCACAGACATTTGGGCGGGCTACACTCTAACTTGGAAAAAAAAGACAACCCTGAGCCTCTCTCTTCTCTATAGAGCGCACACTAATGTAACGGACGTAACGTAGCTACGTTAGCCTGCTGCTGCTACATAGGATGTTATTAGCTTTGGTTGATGCAACGTAGACATGATACGTTACATAAGTAAGGCAATGTTGCGCGACGCAACGTGATTACAAGTTGCACATCTTTCGAAGCACAACTGGATTTGTTTTATTATTCACAGGGAATTTGTCACTATCTCAGGTGAGGCCTAAGGGCTTTCCCTCTCTTTCACATACAGTGCCAAAGATTCTCTATAACTTCTTAACCGTCACTGGCAGTGCTCCGTGTCTGAGAATATAAACAAAGTCACGTGACCTGGGGGCAGAGGGCATCGCCGACGTAATGTTGGCAAAATAAATTAACACAAGATTGGATGATATTGCGATTTAATTTGATATAACTTTACTAATGATGGGCTTATTGTATTGATGCAGCCACAACAACAACAAAAAAAGAAATAAGTTAATTTAGGCTTTCTCCAGAGAGGCAGCTCAGCCAATCAGGGCAAACAGGCTTTTGCATGTGCAACAATAGCCTGTACCTGTGCACGTCTCTGGCACCGAGAATGCTTTATGGCATGCACAAATTCCGGAACAAAGCTGAGATGACTATTGTGTCCACGACAGAGCCAGGTCATTGCAAGATGTGGACACAAAAGCCTCCAATCTCCTGTTGCTTGGCCAGCCTGAGTCCTATTTCATCCATTCCACTTTCCTGCAACTGACATCATCCAGGAGCAGTCTGGGTACTAGATCAGCCATAAGCTCAAGCTGGGCCAGCCGAATCTCTTAAATCGGCTCTCTGCCCACTCTTCTCGGGACGGTCACATCGCCCTCGGGGGCGCTTGATCTGGCTAGTGTGTCTGGGTAGTCGGAAGATTCAGTCGGCAGTGATGGTCTTAAGGACCGCTGCACTAAATCCAATCCCCACGCTTCCTTCTCCGATGTTGATCAGTGTACCTCTGTCACAGACCAAATGTGTTCCAAAGGACAAAGGCCAAAAGACAACAAATTAAAACAAAATTGTAGCGACGTTCATGGGAGCTACACTGGCCGCAGTCATACATACAGATCTTACCACACCTCAAAGAGAATAAATAATTAGGCAGTGTAGTGTTTAATATCACATTTGGTTTTCTTGCAAATACACATTGCGTTGAGAATAAGAGGTGAGTTTTTTGGACATGTAATCACCATCATCACGGCTAAGATGGTGATGTGAGCAAGAACACTATTGTCCAAGTTGCAAAATAATTGTTCTGCGTCCTCCCATTTAACTTACAAAGTCAAGAATCCCAAGAATCTGGGTTCAAAATTGACACCCACAGTATTTAACAAATGCCTACAGTGTTGCTAAAGAACACTTCAAAATCCAGTAGCAAAGTGTTTAAAGGCATGTGAGGTTAATGGGTGAGGTTACACAGGTTTAGTGCACGTGTCAAACTCAAGGCCCGCGGGCCAAATCCGGCCCCTTGCAGATTTTGATCTGGCCCGCATATCAATACAGTTTCATAATAAATTTTGGCCCACCTAGTTTGTTTTTCTTTCAACGTTTTTGGCACTTTTTCCGACGTTTTCTTGCGCATTTTCCAACGCTCTTCCCGATGTTTTTGTCGCTTTTGTCAACCTTTTCTGTCGCTTTTTTCTTTGATGGCCAAGTTATTTTTGGGGGCTTTATGTCGACCAAGCTGTAAGTGAGAAGACTTGCAATAATACAGTAAAAGATGTTTGACCTTTTCCGATGAAATAAAAGTCAATAAACTTTACATTTCTGGCTCTTAATGTGATTCTTATTTTCCAGTGTGGCCCTTAGTGAAATTGACTTTGACACTCCTGGTTTAGTGGATTTGATTTAAGCTTGTTTTTAATGTTAAAAAAAAAAAAAATTCTACAGGTACATGACCAAATAACTTCTAGATTAAATAGTTTTTATGTACAAAATTGGCTGCCTCTACTCTACAGTACAGTCAATCAACCCACGGACATCATAATAGACAAACCCTGAAGAAAGTTGAGTGTTTAGAGGGTTAAAAAATTCAAACAGAAACACTGCAGTGTGTGAATGACATTGCGGGTTCACCTGTTACGTGAAAAAAAGTCATGTTTCTGCGGCCTAATAGTTTCAGCATCATGTACATTAAAAATAATGCAGCCCAGTACTGACCCAAAGCTGTGGGAATAATCACGCACCCTTTTTCGACTCCCTAAAAACATGAACATGCTTCTAATGTGATCCTTAAAAATCGCAGGCCAGCACAGTACAGCTTTCACAAATTAGCCTACTTTATGACAAGCCACTAGCCATTAGGAGGAAGTAACGATGAAAAGACAAAGAAAATAAAGGAGCGAAGGTACGGGGTGGGAGGGGGGGTAGGGGTGAAAGGGACCCTGGCTAATTCAGAACACTAGACGGAGTGTTGTGCCAAGTCTGCCTCTCCTCTCTAACCCCCCTCCACAACCCTTTTCTCTTTTAAAGGACCAAGGGGAGGCTGCAGCTTTCTAGTCATAAACATCTCGCGGGTAGGTCTGCACTGGGCCTTTGCCACGTTACACATTTGCTTATTTGAGAGAGAGAGAGAGAGAGAGAGAGAAAGCAATTCTGGCACAAAATCTGCTTCTCTCCCTTTTCACTCTCTGTCTGATCATTCCTCGAGGCAAGAGTTGAGGCTGTGATAGAGATTAGGACGGCAACGCTACTGACAAGGCGGCTAAATCTACGCTGGCTGAAAAAAACCTGGCAGAAGCAGTGTTTGGGGAAGGATTGCTGAAAAAGAAACGCAGAGGGGCTTTGACTAATAGCGGAGGAGAGAGACGGGGAGCCGGGTCAGGAAATGGAGCATTTTGGGCCGGGCCAAAGTGGTTGATTGGGGAGACTGATCAGTTATGATTTAAGGCAGATGTCGGGCTCTCGCACGGCTGATTTAGGTTTATAAAAGAGTGTGTGTGTGTGCCTGCGTGTGTGTATATACGTGCAGCGAGTACATCTGCAACTGCATGTGTGGCTGTTTAAGGCTGACTACACAATCTGTGTACATAAGAGGGTGTCAGTGGTACGCAGCCTGTAGGGACTCAGGCAGACAAACAACTGTACACTCGCAAAATGCTGAATTCACAACACTTCAAGAGCTACCGCTTTACCACGGCGAAACCACACGCCGCCAGTCACCACCATCAGACACAACATGGTGCCCATATGCCCGTGATGGCATCCAGATGAGTAGATATGGAGGGAACTACATGCCGGGGAGCCATGCCGGGTCTGATTAAACCACTCAGGGACGGCTCACTCTGGTTCATCGGGATAGTTTTCTACCCACTGGACATCCAGCAAGGTTCTTACAGACCAACATTTGCTTTCAAACAGAACAAAATAAGGTCAGCCTGCCGCTCCTCTGCACACTCACCTGCTTTCATTTCCCTCTGTTGTCTGTCGTTCCATGAACTGATCATTCCAGTTCATGACGACTTGGCACTGACATGTTTAGCTGTTGCCATAGGTTTCTTTTATTTATTTTTTTATTAGTTATGAATGCTAAGAACTGGGAACGTACTGCTAAAATATTCAGTCAGCCAGATTACCTAAACCACTTATCTGGAGGTATAACCCAAAGTGAGCCCAACTAAAATGTTGGTAACAATCCCTTATTGCCAAGGCTGGGTTGCCAACCGGGCAGAGTGAGCAACTGCCCTATAGGGCCCTAGCCCTCAGGGGCCCCAGAAGCCCTACAGTAGTATCACCATGTATCAATTGGTTTGATCGCAGATTTATTGGAGAATTTGCACCGCTAAAATGCAACAAAGATACAAAGACAAATCAACAAAGATATCCTGTATTTTATATATATATATATATATATATATATATATATATATATATATATATATCATACCTTGTCTTGTCTTATATTGGGCTTGCATGATGCATATTGCTAATAGGGTTGTGTTTAAGCAAATTAGCAGAATAATACTAAAAGATGAAGTATTATTCCAGCATGGGAGTACTGGTTGAACCAGAATGAATAGGGACTTGAAGGTCACAGATTTGACAGAGATTGAACAAAGGGTGGTGAGTGAGGGGGATCAATAGGAGACCAATAGAATATTTTTGCACTGGGGACCCCAAACTTTATCTGGTCATGCTCATTGCACAGCCAAACTATATATGCACAACTACTTCAAGTACGGTGGGTCAAAGTTAAACCAAAAAGTCAGTGTGTAAACGGTGGTGTGTTTACACAGTTTGGGTAACAATTTAATTATCCTTCCTTTTCTCATCCAAATACTTAAAATACAAAAACCTTTGGGCAAAAACCTGACTGCTTATGTTACCCAGATCTCAGCAATAAACTTAGGTAGTAGAATGTTATCATTACTGATCTGAATGATTGCCAAAACTAGGAGAATAAGATCCACGTTGAGCATGAAAGTTCATTCTTCACCTTGGAAAAAGTTTATGACCCACTTACTAAATATTTTTCAGAGCTTCTGACCTAACCTCACAATCCCATCTGATGACAACAGAGCAAACTCAGACAGCTCATACAGAACATGAGTAAGTGGGTGTCATCTTCCAGGTAGCGCTGCATGGAAGGCACTAGGATTAGGGTTAGGGTTAGGGGTTAGGGTTAAGGTTAGTGTTAGGCCTTGAAGTTGACAGTGGGGGCTTTAAACACCATCGAGCGAGTAAGTGCCCCTCTCTACCCAAGGTGTAATAAACTGAAATTGTACTTAAACTTTATATCAGTAACTGTTTTTGTCAGAAACAGTATTACCAAAGCAATATGCAAAGTGTAAGTTGGAATCATTTGGTTTGAAAGCACTTATCATGCAATGGTGATGTCAAACAACACAGGAATGCAGCTCTGCAGATCACTCCAAAGCAAAGTCAAACCACTATAACAGTTATTCTTTGTGTAGTGTTTGTGTGCGTCCGTACGTGTGCGTTTGTCCTCCCCCCTCGATTGTGCATTGTTGCTCTCTCTGTCTGTCTTTCTGTGTCTCCGCTTCTCTACACCCACCACCTCACGGTTGCAGATTAGGCCGCTTAGCACTCACCGCGGGGCGGGCTAATCACCAAGGAGTTGGGGAGGAGGGGGGCGAGAGAGAGAGAAGGAAGGGGAGTGGTGCTCAACTCCCCCCCCCCCTACCCCCCCATCCAACCATGCGACCCCCGCCAATCCCGCCCCCGTACTGCCCGCGGGGCACCGTCACGGTGACAGCGGTGTGACAGTAATCTTCCAGTGACACTTTTCTGTTTTTTCTTTCTTTCTTTTTCTATTTTTTAATGGGGGGGTGGGGGGAGGTGGGGGTTGAGAGGGGGAATTGCGGGGGGTGGAGGGGGGGTTATTGTTACCCTCCTCCACACACACACACACACACACACACACACACACACTCACAACACTCCCTCACCCTACCCAGAGGTACCGTGACACTTAGACGATTGCCCCCCGGAGAAGTCAACGACACAATGCCGAGCGTTGCCGGAAACCGGCACAGGCAGCCAGGAGCACAGAGATGCTTTTCTCTCCCTCGCCTCTAAAAATACTTCCACACAATGCATCTGATAATAGGTTTATGCAATGATGCACCGACGCTTGGTAATGTATCCAACCCAACATCACCCACCACCACCAGGGGCGAAAAAGGGGGGATTGCAGCAAACTGATTGACTTACAACCGTTGATAGTGCAAACGGTGTTACGTTTTGACACGACTGCATCTTTATCAGAGTCAAAATGGACAAAGACGTGAGGCAAACACTGATGAGCGCTAGTGTCGAAAACGTCTGTTTGCAACTCAATCAGTTTGCTCTGATCCTCTTTCTTTTTTCTTTTTTTTTTTCCTTGGAAGTTGGCGGTCCTCAAACCTGATTCAGCTGAATACTGTTGTAAGTTGCGTGGAGAGCCCTGTTTCATCATAACCCCAGCTCACAGAAAATTACAATGTACCGTATGTCACACCGGAGAGGTTTAGTTGTAGCACGAAATCACTGTATGTTAACTTGCCGTACGTCTTAGATGTAAATATCGGTAATATCTCAAATAAGGACAAAAATATGGATGTCAGGTTAGGAATGTAAAGTATAAGGCTAAAGCAATTCTACATTTATCTTACTGTAAATAAATATCCTGCTAGTCCATCTTTTAATTCTGGACACATTTTTTTTTAAAGGCTCAGTAATGTCCTTCGTTTTAAGCAACAATTATACTCAAGCAAGAGTAAAAAGTGCATTTGTTGGGGACTATTTTCAGGTGCGGATTTGTACACATTTAGTGGACTAAATCATTACGGTAGCAAGACATACATACAAAAAATACTATAGAGAGTGTGTAATGATACTGATGGAGCTCCAAGAGGAATAAGCTACGCAGACAACACTTAGTAGGATCAAATCTTTGTTGCTTTTAAGTCTTTTCATGTAATTTGCCGACAATAACATGAATATAAAATATCCCTAACTTTATCCTTTAATTCTGTTTCTCAAATGGGGGTGTGAGTACCCCTAAGGGTACTTTGGAGTACTGCAGGGGGTATGTGAGATTTTTTTTTAAATATAAATTTAAAAATATATCAGTCATACATATTTCCTAAAATAATTTGACACTACGAAATAATGAATGAATTGAGTGATTCTGAACATTTGAAATGTAGCATTGTGTTTCAGTAGCCTAACTATGAAAACACACATTTCAAAATAGGGTAGCAATCGTTTCGCAAAAAGTTTGACAGCCACTGCTTTAAATAACACGGCAACTGCTGAAACTGAGAACACACGTAGCAAAAGAGAGATATAGGAAGAAGAAGAAAAAAAACCCGACCAGAGGTCACGGAGAAGCACAACCTCACGCCGCACACTGCGCTGAGTTATGATCGCAAAACCACCTGTATATTGTAAGTTATTCTCTATGCGTGTTTGCATTGGCGCCGCACGTAGGAATCCCATCTCCTTGTTGAGCACAATGAGGAGCAATGTGTCTACGCACGTGTCAGTGTAAGCAGGAGGTAGCACTCCAGACAATAGGAAAAGAGCCAGATTTAAGAGCATTGTCGCTCGGTGTGCGCCGAGCATCTCCATAAATCCTAATACACAGTCGTTCCCTGTGGAACAGAAAGAAGAAGAAAAAAAAAAAAGAAAGGCAAAGAAAGGGAGGGAACGAATGCATTTTCCTCTTATCTATCTGTCTTTCACTCTCTTTCCCCCAGTGAGCGAGGCAGAAGGGAATAAATGGCTCCCCTCTCCTCTCCTCTCCTCTCGGCTCGGTGTGGGCTGACAGCGCAGCAGATGGTGGTTTAAGCAGTGAATTTATGAGCGCCACAATCTTAATGTTGCAGAAAGAAAAGAAAAGGACTCGCATCAAACGCCACTGACAAATGCACTTGCTAATATTAATGCACTCCTCATTCATCCAATATGCTGCCTAATTGCTTTTCTGTACACAGTAATATGGCACCTGCTGCTCAAGTCCGGCGCTCGTGCGTCAGGAGAGGGGAGATCGAGTGTGTGTGTGTGTGTGTGTGTGTGTGTGTGGGGGGGGGGGGGGGTAAGAGCCATGGAAGTAGGGAGCGATAAGAAAGAAAGTGTCTCTCTCTCTCTCTCTCTCTCTCTCTCTCTCTCTCTCTCTCTCTGTCTTTCTGTCTCCCCCTTTCTCTGTGATGAATGCACGGCTGTGGATCATGCGCCAGACCTGTCAGTGTTCCTAATTAAAATTTTATACTTACAGGCTCAGGGAAGAAAGAAAAAAAAGGTGGAAAGCACTCAGTAAACAATCAGTTATGAGAGGAGAGGAAGGGAGAGGCCATCACACACACACACACACACACACACACACACACACACACAGACGCACACGCCCGCGATGTACGACACACACTGAAGCACACACAATCCACTTTTACGTACAGCCATCATACAGTGAAGATCCGTGGACTTTATTAGAGCTTAACAAGGCCATCTTCCCCGCAGATCAAGCCCGTATCCGAACTGGCCTGAAAGAGCATGCGCACCGCCCACCTTTGCTGCAAAGAAGAAAACTCTTTCATGAGCGCTTGTGGACACGCCAAATGTAATAAAAGCACAAAAAGGCTGTATGTCACCCTCAAAGTAGCAGTGACTCAAGTGGACTGAGTCAGAAAGTCAGAACATGTCTCCTTGACTAGCCGCAGATAGTAGTAGTACTAGTAGTAGTCTTAGAAATCCATTGTACACTGAGATAGCAATCAGTGCAAGCTCATCATAAAACATTCAAACGAATATTTCGATCAAACCTCAATTAGAAACAATCAATACGGTATGATTGCACATGTATTATGAATTATTCAGAGATGATATCTTGCACATTATCCCCATCAGGTTGTAAAAAAAACGTCATCTGCATTACCAGAAGCTGCTTTTCTTTCTGGTATCAACTTTCTTTTATTATTATTATTATTATTATTATTATTATTATTATTATTATTATTATTATTATTATTATTATCACTCAGACTTTTCTCCACTGAAATCTGACTTTTTAAAGTCAGACCGATGAATAGCATTATTTTAGCGCTTTGCATTGTGTTTTTGGGGTCCATCTGGGGCCCATGTTAGCACCCCTATAGCCCCACCATTATCTGCCCTCCAGCTGCTGTTAAATGCACCAAATTGTAAAATAATGAGTTCGTAAATTGCACGCAATTATGGATGCAAATTGAACAAATCCTCCAAACTATAGATTGTCCCTTTTCTCTTCACATCAGCGCTTAATTGATGCGTGTTTGATGGAGAGCAGCAGGTATTTCCTTGAGCGGTGGGATGAGAAACTGAAAATGCATTTTGTTGTTTGGAGGCGTCCGAGGCTGTGAAAAGATGAATAGGGATTTGATGGAACGGAGCGCGGCGGTTATTGGAACGAGAGGCGCGGTGTGCATCGCTCTGGTTGCTCGGGGAAGGATCAATGCATGCGCTGAGTGCAGTAAATGAAATCAACAATGGCGATAAGAACCGATGCTGCAACTGAAAAAACATGACCTCACTTTTAAAGAAAACAGTCAGTGGTTTTCCCAACATAAGGGTCAGGACTTCCATAGAGAACGGGTGAGAACCCGCACATCCAGGCTCAGAGACAGCTTTTTCTCCACAGCCATCACAACTCTAAACATTCAATTACAGAAATAGGACTTGCCTGTTTTGCACTGCATTTGAACTTTTCCAGTACTGTGATCTTTTAAAAAAAGAAAGATTTTTTGTGTGAGAGTATGGCGCAGGTAAGTGTATGAATGTATACTACTATGCACTAGAAGCACCTGTCCCATTATGTGTATGTGAGGGTATGGTTTGTGGAAAGGTATGGCGTGTGCGTATGAATGTATACTTCTAGGCACCAGAAGGAGTAGCACTTACATTTCATTGTGACAATGTTTTACAATGACAAATAAATGATTATGAAGATAAATCTAAGGGGTCACTGAATGAATTAACGAATGAATGGGAGAGGAGAGAACCAAACATATACAGTATTTCTACTATACAAAAGTATGCATATTTTTTTTCTGACTACTTTCTAAGAATTCCTTTTTCCATGTGAAATACTGTTACTGATACTTACAAAAAATTTGCCCCCCCGAAGCAATTTGGGAAAAGAAGACATTTTTTCAGCTGCTCACAACTCAAAGATATGAAATCTGTGATGAATGTTCATTCAGAAAAAGTGTCTAAATTTGAATGGTACAGAAGCAAAAACTGTTAGGAGACAGTGCTGTGGGTTATGCATATTATCGTCGCTGTCGGGCAGAGACCTCGTATCTCCATATTTCGTCATATTCATTTATTTTCTTTTTTTCTAAATCAATGCTATTGGTCACCCTTTATGTCTGTCTGCAGGTTTTTACAAAGATTTAACCCTCAGAGGTCTAAGGGCATTTTCACACATCTTAAATTCACCTTTTTAACCCTCCTGTTGTACTCAGGTCAAATTTGACCCATTCATATATCTATATAACGTGGATGGTTCCATACAACGCTCTTGCCAAGTAAAAATAAATGATCAATTCACTACTTTCATTGAATTTGGGTTTTTTATTCAATTTCATAGCCTTTGAAAAAAAAAAAAAAAAAAACGATAAAAGAACGTTGAAAAAAGTGACAAAAAAGTCAGAAAAAGATTCAAAAACGTGGGGGGGGGGAATATAACAAAAATGTCAAAAAGCGCAGAAAAAAAAATCGACAAAAACTTTGGAAATAGTGACAAAAAAATTGGAAAAAGTGACCAAAATGTCGGGAAAAGCTTCAAAAACATCGAGATAAGTGACAAAAATGACGAAAAAAGTGACAAAAACATCAGGGAAAGCAACAAAATTGTCGAAAAAGACAATTTTGCCAAAACGTTGAAAAAAAGAGTTTGTATTTTTAATTTTGACCCAGAAAAACAGAAAGTTTCCTGGTCGACGGGAAGACAACACAAGGGTTAAGGTATTAGCACCTTAACTCCATGACGTGTTGTATGAATTATTTAGCTCATACATTGTGTGATTAAAATAGTAAATTAATGTTTGAAATAAAATTACGGAATATCGCTTTTTGAGTAGGAGTTTTGTCCAGCGTCGTTTGGGCGTCTTTCATCCTCAGAGGGTTATTAAACATCGACGAGGCGATTTTGTCTGACTTTGTCTGACGTAAATAGCTCAATGAAATGATTTCAAATAAGCCTTTTTTTCACTTTC
The DNA here is from genome assembly GCA_023566125.1 of Zingel zingel. NCBI lineage: Eukaryota > Metazoa > Chordata > Actinopteri > Perciformes > Percidae > Zingel > Zingel zingel. Next base: position 4,408,579 of record CM042326.1, on the reverse strand, counting down.
TGAATAACAGTTTTGGATATACACGTTTTTTTTTTACCCAACAGCGACAATATGTTTATCTTCACAAAATAATATCACTTTATCCATGCATTATAGAAATAATAATATAATATAATATAATAGTATAAACTGTCCTGGTCATTATCTATTTTGTACCAAACTCTATGGCCCAATAGGGATATTGTGGAACTACAAAACCAATATTTTATTTGATAAAAAAAAAAAACATTCAGGGCTGTAGCGAATCCCTCCCTGATAGCCCCCTCCCCACAAAGTCTGAAGATTTTAAAGAGAAATCCAAACGTTTCTAATTACTTGTATTAATTTAAAATGTATTTAATGAGTTATATGTTTAATTCTAATTTAACTTTTTTTTACTGTGATGACCTATAAATAGCCACATTACAAGTCTAGAAATACTGGTAATAACTTAATACTAATTTTGTTTTAACATGTTAACTCTCTCACACACAGACACACACACACACACACACACAGACAAACACACACACACACACACACACACACACACACAGACAAACACACACACACACAAACACAGACACACACACAGGTACATGAGAAACCTAAAACCAATGTTATATAATGCGTTGTGCAGTGTGTGGCTGCCAACAAACACACACACACACACACACACACACACACACACACACACACACACACACACACACACACACATATACATAGCTGTAATGTACAACGGTACCATTAATAACCACACGAATGATAAACCCTGCTATGCAGTATATGAGCTTATTTCAACAGATGATTATTATGAACTATATACATCCTGAGCCACCGGAACCTGATTGAAGTGTTCCCAAATGTTCCTCTTCTCATCTAAGGGAAGATCAATTATTAATCTCAAAAACAGCATATGTAAGTGGTAATAATGAGGCAGCAGACACTGAAACATCACACACACAGTCACACAGGATTCACTTTGAGCATCTGACACGCACACACACACACACACACACACACACACGTGCGCACACACACACAAAAAACTGCTTTTACCTCTCCTTTCCACGGTGTGTCTGTGCATGTGGGCGGATGTTTTGCATGCATTTACCTTGTCTCTGTGTGTACGTATGTACCATATGTGTGTGTGTGTGTGTGTGTGTGTGTGTGTGTGTGTGTGTGTGTGTGTGTGTGCGTGCGTGCATGCACGGGCTAACTCTTTTATGCGTGAAATGGAGAACACTATGCACCTGAAGGCACACGTCAACACGCCAAGAACAGCCATCAGCTCAGGACTTGAGTCATATCCAGCTGTTCACACACACACACACACACACACACACACACTGAAGTATATTCAACTGCATGTGTGCATGGATAAAAAAAAAACACATTTGACAAAAATAAAGTAATAAAAAAATGATATTTTCCAGTGCTATTCCACCCACTCATTACAACTAACACAATCAACTGTGATTTCCCCCATGAGACCAATAACTGGCATTAGTTTAATTCCTTCCAAGTCTAAACAGAACCAACATACAAAGTTTCAATAAAGCATGTGTTCATAGCTACTGAACTGATACAAAATTACCGGAATTAATCCAGTAGGGTGTGATCATAGAAAAGGGTTTCTGAAAAGAGATTAAGCAAAAATAGACGTAGGAATAGATTAAAGAAACGTATCTTAAATGTACCTTTGTGCTGACGTCACCACAATGTTTTATAGTTTGTGTGTGTTTTAGGGAGAAGAGTTCTCCCTGAATTAATCACCGGCACATTTGCAAGTCGCAGACCAGACCACAGCATCGCCATCATCATCATCATCATCATCTTCTTCGCCAGAGTTATACTACCCACAATGCTTTTCCACAAGCCGACTAATTAGCCCCAGAAAGGTCAAGTAAAGTCAGAGTGTGATTAGAGAGAAGAGGAGAGAGAGAGAGAGAGAAAGGGAGTGAGACAGGAGGGGGAGGGAGGAAATGAGAAGAAGGAGAAGAAGGAGAGGAAGAAGCAAACAAACATCTAGTTTTGGACTCGTGCCAGAATGTCTCCTTTTATTTTTCATTCACCCGTCTTTTCTCTTCCTCCTTTTAACCCTGCGCCGACTGAGAGCTTTTTCTACAAAACGTTGGCTTCAATTTTTAATGAAATGCTTATGTTGCAGCACCTGGACACGTTGGCTAAGCTGGCCCTACCAGGTAAGGGTTCCCAGGAGGGTCATTAAAAGCAGATCGGACCTGCCTGGGTGCCAGCCGCGATGCCGAGAGGCCTCGATAATCAAATGCAGCAAAAGACGGCTGTGTTTCTGTGCTTTTAGGGTGGTGTGTGCAGTTTGTAAGTCATATTGCGTTCTTTTTTTTTTTTCTCCCTATTTTTGTTCATATCTGTAGTCATTATTGCTTGACGCTGCATGATTACAAACTGGAGGTCGTAGGTAGATTACCAACCACTCTGTTTACCGCTACATTACCTGCCTCTCTTCGTGCATGCGTTTGCTGTGTGTATGAATCAGATGCGCACAGATGGATGTGTGTGTGTGTGTGTGTGTGTGTGTGTGTCGGTCGAGTAAGAAGTAAAAACATGACGGTACTGTGGAAGCAGGACCGGTGCTATTCCCAGCAAGCTTGCTACAGTGGTCTTGCCGCAGGCTTCTCCCCTGGCTCAATGTTGAGTCAAAACAGTCAAACATCTCGTGTGGTAAAAAAAAAAGAGAAAAAAACAGCAGCGGAGTGTACTTTTCTGTCAACAGCAAAACACAGCAACGTGTTGGATGACAATGACACTGACACTGCACTCCCAACCTTTAGGGAATTCACTGGAGTGAAGAGATGGTGTACACTTACAGCAGCGTCACAGATCCAATGATGTACAGTATGTGTCATTCTGCAGGCTCTTCTAAAGCAACATATGCTTTGCTACACATGAACCAGAGCTCTCTCTCTCTCTCTCTCTCTCACACACACACACACGCACACACACACACACACACACACACACACATACACACACACACACACACAAAGACAATGGCTGTACATTTGCCCCTCTACCTGGAATAGCCTGATCCCCGAGGGGAGTGGTGTTTTAAGACATTCAAACACTCACTCACACACACACACACATACACACACACACACACACAGACGCAAGGTAAGTGGACCCACAGCCTAATGTAGTTTAATCACTCCCAGCACATCCATCAGGGGCTCCAGTAGAGGAGTGGAGTATTTTATCACCACTTTTAAGGGTTATTAGTACAAATACACTGTCACCCTGCATTACCATTGCAGCGCTTTAGGGTGCCGTGCCCTCACCACATTCATTACAATCTCTATCAATATCTATCAGAACTAAACGCTGCCTCTTTTCTTCCCCCACCTTCCTCCTTCCACGTCCTCTCCTCACACACTCGCTGCCATTAAAAAGATGACGACCGACTCCCCCTTACCCTCTCCTCCTCCTCCTCCTCCTCCTCCTCCTCCTCCTCCTCTCTGTGCCTCTGTCTCCCTTCACCTCCTTTGACACACACCTCTAAAAGTTTCTTTCCATCTATCGTCCGGTGCTCTTCCGGCCTGATGCTGTCGGACTGACTTGATGGAGTTTGCGGGCTGGCAAGGACACAGCCAGACGGTGACTTTAAGAGCCCAGTGGTCACTCCGCAAAAAAAGAAGAAAAAAAAAAGAAATAAATAAAGAAGGAAAAATTCCTGGATCGGATGACTTTTTTTTTCAGGCAGGCTGAGCACATTATTCACGTCGCTCCATTACCAGGCGTGCAAAGGTGAGAGGATTAAGAGAGATTTTCTTTTTTTTTTTTTTTAGATGTGTAAAGTTACTTGAGGAAAAGGACAGTTTGCAGTTTCTGGCACCGTGGAGGTGAAGTGGGGGATATCAATCAAGCAGTATCGGACACCTACGGAGTCCATTACTGACTGGCAAGACTGACATTTGGACAAATTTGAAGGGATGTTCTTGTTCAGGTCTTTTAGGCAATGATAATGTGTAGGGTGTACCGTATCTGTGTGGGTCGATTCCTATGTCTCTATTCCAAGTATAGGGCCTATATCATTATTAGTGTAATTAGCTGTGTATGACAGAGATTAGCACTAGAGTTATAGTTATATATAATCTAGAGATCAGTGAACAGTCACTACATGTTTTCATACTGTATGAAACACACTGAGCTCTTAGTCTATCTCAATTAAGTCATAAGACCTATTTAATAGCCTTCAAATAAGCAATTTGTTGTATTTTAGCAGAATACTCAAAGCAGCAGAAATGAAGAACTGAGCACACTTTAATATCGGTCTATTTATCGCGAACATCAACGTCATCGTATATTTTCCTCATATCGTGCAGCCCTAATCCTAGGTTAGCCAAACTTATTTTAAGGCAAACACTAAAATGATTACCCAAACTTTTTTGCAGCTCTCTATTTCGTCTGCACTATCTGCATCTTCTCCTGTAATATTCCTGATCCCTCGTACATTACACACACAACAGCAGGTGCTTTCAGGCAAACTGTGTGTAAAACTAACAAGTTCTTATTGTACAAACACTTGAAACAAAATAGAAATACAGTTCCTACTCCCTTGTCGTTCCTTGTGCTATTTTATCTAGGCTAATGTGGTATGGATATTCAGCGCAGACTTCTGCTGAAGACGTCATTTCGCTTCCAACATACACTCTGTGTGTGTGTGTGTGTGTGTGTGTGTGTGTGTGTGTGTGTGTGTGTGTGTGTGAGTGTGTGTGTGTGTGTGTGTGTGTGTGTGTGTGTGTGTGTGTGTGTGTGTGTGTGTGTGTATCTTTATCTGCATCTTCTCCTGTAATATTCCTAATCCCATACACACACAAGCTAATTTGCCATGGTTTTCCATTTCTATGAGGAGTTATTACGGCATTATGTGAACTAACTACCATTTTTTACTTCAAATAAATTAGATTCATCTGGCACAACTGTTAGCTTGTTTACAACATGTCTGATGGTCTGAATTCTCATGTTTCTCACCCCGTCATGCTTCCTCCCTGCCAATTTCACCGTGTTCCCAGAACAGTTTGTTGCTAACTACAATGTTGTCATAGTCGATATAAATCATAGAGAAAACAACAGAAATAAGTCAAAAGTTGTAATAAACTGTAATTATGCTAAGAACAGTAACTGTAGTCATACCCTTGCTTTGGTTGGATACATATAAAGTTAGCTTACTTAGCCATGGCTGACTTTCCAAGCTCAAACTAGCAGCAGGAAATGTCAAAGACAAAAAGTTGGTTAACCTGCTGACCAATACAAAAAAAGTAAAAGAATTTATTAGCATAATTGTTATCCATTAGCTAGCTGTCTAGCTTAAGCTCCACAGTCCCACCACTAGTAATTTAGAAAAAACCTGCCGTGACAAGATAGCTAGTAGGCTAATCCTGGACAACTTTCTGAGTTTGAAACTAGTAGGTAGCAAACCTAGCATGTAAATAAAAAGAAAAATAGGTTGTTGCCATTATAGTTACAGATCTTTTAGTCAAGTATATACTTTAGCTAACTTTTTAGCTCTAGCGCTGTTCTGGTTGAGGCTAAAAGGGATACAGCTACGGCGACGGCAGTGAAGTTTAGGCACCAAAACGACTAGTTAAAGCTGATATTATATTGATATTAATGAGCGTATGTTACATTCAAGCCATTGCCAAATGAGTTGCTACAAAGATAATCAAGACTATCAGCTTCACACAACTCTCTCTGTATTTCTCAGTATGGCTATGAGAAGATTGTGTCGTCCGGTGACTTTTGCGCGCCGTGTCCTCCTAGGCTACTAGCAACTGAGCAGGGGAGGAGTGGGGCGTGTGCATGATCACGTAAGGCTTGCATTACTTGGACGCACCGACAGTGCTGGTGTCATTACTTAGAATTCCTCATGGAGGAGACAGAAACTACTCACTATAGCTTCAAGTTTAGAAAAAAGATTGTGGTTTGGATTAAAACATTCCCGAGGAACGAACACGTGTTTCCTGGGTGAAAGTATTAAAATGATATTATTATATTAGATTAGATTTTGCGAGATTTCGCAAAGTTTTGCGTTACTTCCGGACGTAGTTGTATCCCTTCTAGCCACAACCCTCAGTTCAACCACTAAGGTTTAGCAATTACATTATTCTGCCCTATAGAAACATATTTACAGGGCTATCCAAAGATGCAATCAGCCTTCTTTTATCTGTAGGTCTAAACATTGCAAGATCCCCCCCGCCTATAGCATATTAAAAACAGAGCTCTGAGGCCTGACACTGCTACATGGCAGCTGTTGGCCACAGGTTCCCTGGCTGGTAGAAGGTTATTTGGAGGTAAACCCACACAGCTTGGGCTTGCTAAGTGGCACAATTATCATGCTTACACAGTATTTACGTCCATGGCACACACCTGGCACAATTGCCTTGGTGTGCATTACTGTATAAACCAACCTCGAGAAAATGCATACAGGGCCCCACACCCTTCTCTGAAAAAATAAGAGGACCAATTTAGGTTTGAGGTTGATATATAGCAGCTAGCTCCAAATTAAAAAGAGATTACAGAGAGAAACATTAAAATCCCGCTGCTGAAACAGCCTCAAAGCATGCAGGTAATGAGATTTTCAAAAAAATCTCAAGTGTATGTAAACTGTGTGCATATTGGCATTTACATTCATGCGTGCACAAAAAGACAGATTGTTTGATAATAATGTCTACCATCACATGGACTCCATATGTTGCATCTCTCATCTCCTCACACACACTCATTAGCAAAACACAACCACTTCAGTCATTTTTTAAAGTGCCCCCCACCCCCCATCTGATAAGGTGGCTGTTTATATCCCTTTAATTCTTTTTTTCTGCCTTTTTGTCCCGCAGGATCATCATGAAATAAAAATCTATACTTGGATTCCCCAAGTTCTCGTTATCCAGTTGCACATATTATTTTTATAGTGAAATAAAACAGCTTCATAATGGATGTTGGATTTTTTGACCCCATGGTTTTCGGGCCATGCAAAGGTCAGGGCAATTAATTTTGCCCACTGTTATAAGGGAAAGATGGAGAAAAAGGTACAGGAAACACAGTGGAACCGAAAGGTTATGAATACAGTAAGACCTGTGTAACTTAAACCTTTTATTAGTCAGTTTCGTAATTCAAACGTTCACGTGTTCCTCAGTTAGTGCCTTGCATACATTGTGAAACTTGAACTCGTAGCCTCGCACTTATGGAAGTGTATCTTTTTTGCAGTGTTTTCTCAAAAATTGAATTTACCTCTAAAAGTGCCGTTAAGGATGTGTTTGTGCGTGTGCGTGCATGTGTGTGTGAAGCACCTCGAGCGCCGCTGTCATCCTTTTGAGAACAAAAGCGCTCGGCATTACAAGCCGGTCCAAGCCGAGTTCTGCCCTGTTATTTATGGAAAACGAGGAGCGTATGGATTAAACAGATGATGCCAAGATGTACAACAACAACAAAACAAGAAGAAAAACGAAGCCATGATTCATTTCCCAAACTGTGGAAAAGGGCCAAAGGACAAACAAATCAATGGCAGTTTGGATGATATCTGGCCCCAAGCATTGACAGGCCCTGGAGTTTTTGGCATGAATGTACATATATGTGAAAAGTGCAGTTTTCTTTAGATGAAGGCAGGCCAATGCTACGATATTTGCTATTCCGTCCTGATTAACGTTGCTCAATACATACATTTGAAGCAGTTGTAGTCATAGTAAAAGCTTCCATCAGCTGTGGCGTGCTAAACACGTACGTATATTGCCCCTCTTTTTTTTCAGCTCAACGGATTAAGCAGAAAAAAAGTGAGGCCGATGATTTTAAGAGACACCGGCGAGATCCATCAAATTAGAAACCAGCCGAAACAATCAAATAATGCACTGGATAAATGATGTCATACTGTAAAATCGATGGCTTATTGTCTGGGCAGAGGGCCAATTCACATTGCTACACTGGTTATGCAAAATGGAAGGAATGCGTTTCGAACGTGAGCTAGTCATCAATACACAACAGCAGCAGCCCCGCTACCGTTGTTCAATGTAAATTTGATATGTGTTTGTGTGCTGACGGCGGCCCTGTTAAAAAAGCCACATGTGAGGGAGGATGAGGAAGAGGAGGGAAGCGAGGAGAGGGAGGGAGAGCGGAGAAGAGAAGAGACGAGGCCCTGGCTGGCTGCCACTCATCTGGGCACCTTCTCTAAGCAGGGCAGAAAATCAAATACGCCAGGAAAGAATTAAAAGGCGAAAGAGAGAGGGAGGGAGATGGAGAGAGAGAGAGAGAAAGAAAAATGATTTTTCTTATAAATAGCAGGGCTTGCCAGAAGGCAGAGGAAATGAGAGCAAGTGAGCGCTGGAAAAGAAGGGCTTGAGCTTGACACGGGGCTTAAAATTGAGAGATGGGGTGGTGGTGGTGGGGGGTGGGGGGGTGAAAAAGAAGGGACCTACTGCGCGAAAATGTCTCCAACCAAAGCAAGGATTAGTGTTCCAACCTCCTCCACCGCCAAGATCCGCCAGTACAACTAATCACCTTCACAGCTTCTCTCGCTCTCGCTCCCTCTCTTCTTCTTCTTCTTCTTCTTCTTCTCTCTGTCCTTT